>DWON01007740.1:0-12654 GCA_018251015.1 Phocides pigmalion okeechobee
GGCGATTGTATCCTAGCTTGATACTCTTCTCGCGTTAAAAATCTAATTTAATAAGTCTTGGGTACTTCAGAAAACGATATTGAGGTTTTAAATATTATTACCCTCATTTTACGAATAGCTTTGGATCGTTTAGACGTCGCGTGTCTACTGACAATTTAGAAGACCCTCCAACTATTAGGGTTGATGTTTTTCCAAAATTAACTTTCAAATTGCTACAGAAGGTTAGGATTTTCGAAACGGCACTAAAATAGACTTTATTACGTGGTAACAAGGTTGGAATTTATTTTAATATAGTGTAACGAATTGTAAACCACATGGAGATATAAATATCACGATTATTTTTAAACATCTCTGCTGTCAATTAAGTATTTAAATTACTTAATTAAACTACATGACTTCGCTAGTAATTAATGTTTTTTTGTTAATTGGATGTAATTTTAACGGTTTCACTATTTTTTGCTATTTTTAATTTGATATTTTTCTGGTTATGTGCTATATTACAAATTGTATTATTGTATGTTACAAAAGTAGAAAATGAACGTGCAGACCTATTTTTAAATATTTTTTGTGCCCCGTGGACATACACAAGCAACTTAAAACAGAACTCTAGTCCTTTCTGAGGTCCTAAAAGTCACCTTGGTACGAAGTACTAAGATAATATGTAGTTTCGCTTGTTAATGTACTGTCAATCACATCTGCAACATAGACATAAAAATGATGAGATTATTATGAGGATTATGAGTGGTGATAGTACCTCTCTGATCGATCTATGGTTCCTTTTTACTATGTACCGGGTACTCACGAGCGACGATGTTTGATTTTTGATTGCCGATATTTCGTTCGAACGTTCGTATTATTTCGAACGACATGTTGGCAATCAAAAATAAAAGATCGTTAATTGTAGAAATACTGCGATAATATTAGTCTTAATTCAAATCTATGATTATATAAATCGCTTAATAATGTTAAATGTATGTTATATTTAGTTATTTCGTTATTTAATTATATATCAGGTACTCACGATTAATGCTTTTTAATTGCCGATATTTCGAACCAGTTGCATGGCTCCTGGCCATGGCGAAACTGCAGTTTCGAGTCGTATATATGAATTTCGTATAGTCGTATTTTAAATGGAAATTGAGTTCTGTTAGAGGGTGTACAAGAATGTCCATGGGCTCAGCGATTATTTAACATCACTTTACATACTTGTATGCTACTCTTCACACATAATTCGCGCGATACAACAGGGGTGCTATAATACAGGTAAAGTGCAGGCAAACAGAAAAAGGCTATTAAAAATCCACAATCTCATTGACCGGGTTAAGATCGCTCCCACAGCAAGTGCTCGTCAAGAGTCAAGGTACACTCGCGTACGGAAATCGAGTGGCAATTATAGCAAGTTCGAGTGTCCAATGAAACGTTGATAACCGAGCGGGTTTGTAGGCATTTGTGAAATAGGGTTGGTACTACATTTCTCTTAAATTATAGTTGCCTGTCATTTTTTTACGTAAGATTAAAAAAAAACTGCTGAAAATTTTAATTATCTGTTTTAACACTCTTAAAGTTAGCAATTCTTTCAAATGTTTTATTTATTATCTATATATTTTCTATTAGTTAACTTGACTAATTATAATGTATAATAGAGACCCACATTAGCTTCCTAACGGTGTATTTACGATATCACTTTTTTTTAATTTTCTATTTTATTCTCCTATCATATATAGTATGCATATAAAACTTCTTGTTGAACCCTGTCTATTGATAAGAACCGCATTAAAACCCGTTGCATAATTTGAAAGAATCTAAGCGTACAGACGGCGGGAGGAGACTTTGTTTTATGTCATGTAAAGATTTAACTCCAATACAAAATTTTATCTATTATTTTTCCACCCTTAGCGGTACTTTCTCTTCAAACATCAAAACTCAAAATTAACGCAACCAAATAAAAGAATAATTTTCCAAATCGGTTAATAAATGACGCAGTTATGTAGGAGCAAACAAAAAACAAAAATAAAAAACAACAAATTGAGAATTTTCTCACTTTGGTGATGTCTGTTAATTAATTAACTTGTAAGGAGACATTCTTGTTCATCCCAAATTTCATCCCTTAATCGATCCCAACGACACATAAAAAATTGTACCTGCTGTTATATACACCCTCTGTTGACACTTCTACCCTCGTTTTTTATATTCCAGAGTATTATAAGATACAGTTTATCATTGTATATATTAAGTATTATACGACAATCAACTAAACTTTTGTCGGTCCAAAACAAAAAGTGACTTCACCAATAAATCTAATTTTACGGTCTCTACAAATACGGAGCGGAATAAAGGAACTCTACTTAAGTTCTTATTGGCTAAACGTAATCAACAATTGCTTTTCAAAGAATTCTATGTAGAGTACGGAGATTGTATAATTAAACAGAATGCGCATAGCACAAATTCGTGCCATTGTTTCTTCTATGAACAGAAGCAAACCATAGAACTTCATACAGAACTGAAGTTTCCAGTCAGCTCATCTGAGATGATATACATCAATACAGATGAGCTCTTCCTAAGGACTAAAATGACCGCTTCGTGTTGATAGTTTCGATGACCTGATGTTCGTTGAAAATTTCGACAATTATTAACATTTAGAGGTAAAGTATTATTTCAATTAAAAAATCGTGTCACTGCCTTATAATTTACATTTAAAATATTTATAATACGTGCATTACTAATGAAACGCTTCATACAAACTTCTAATTGAAACGTCGACCTTTCAATCATTAAGTGGTTACGAAAAATCGTGTTAAAACTAAGCTTTTTCATGACGGCATTAGTATAGTGTTTCTTTTTTAAATTATTAATTTAATTATTTAAAAAATGATTACATTAAATCTTTTAATTTACTCACTAAAATTATAGTGATAAACAGCACAGATACTTCACATAAAAATTAAATTGTCTTGAAACTTAAAAGCTCCGTCTACACATTTTCTATAATCTAAAGAAGTGTAAGCCTTTGTCTGTTTGTTGTACCTTTTTATTGCCTCCAAATTGAGAGGCGTGTCCATTGTACAAGTTTAACGGCTTTTTTGTTTAAAAAAACTCCTTAATATAATGTTACAACATTAATTTACTCGTTTAATTATCTTTCACTTTGAAGCCTTAAAGTGGTGCGTTGTTTTAAATTGTGTTGTAATTATTTTAAGATGTAACATCCATCAGCATTCTACATCACCAAGGCTTCGTAATATTACGTAAGCTAGTTAATAGTATCCGGCGTTGCTTTTCGGAAATCAGCGCAAAAATATGTACTTATGGTTAAAAGTACTTTGCAACTATCTGCTACTACCATATAATGGTATATATATGCACGCACTATGTACATAGAAAAAGTAGAAAGAGTAAAAATATATACCAATATACACACTATGACCAACACTTTTTTCACCCCAAAACCGATCATCATCAGACTGTCGGTCTTTTGTAGTGGAATCTAAAAATACTTAATTTTGGGGCGGAACACATCTTGCTCGTAGTATGTATGGTGGTATATACTTTTACTCTATTCATTCTTTCGTATCAACCCTGATTTGAACCCGGTGATGGACGATTCGCACAAAAAGCGGATACAATCGGGGTCGTTGTGCTGCTACTGAGTGCTTGACGCGACGTATTAACGATGATTTGACCTGCATGCCACAGTATATCTGACACGCAACGGGTTCCTGGTTCGATTCCCAGAAAGCCGAAATCATAATAAATTTAGATCTCTGTTCTGGGTCTAGCTTTTTGTGGCTGTGTTTGTATCTGTGTGCATGAGTGCGGCACTCACGACGAAGGAAATCTTAGTGTAGATCTGTGAATGTACAAAAGTCATTTTTGTTCATCATCTGCCAGCCTTTAGAGTGAGATAGAAGTAGATTTCTGTTTATAATAATCATCATGCTATTAGTCCATTATTGATACTGTAATCATCTCAAAGTGTAAAAGTTATACCAAACGGGTGTGTAGACAACTTGATCCTAAATAATTCCAGCCTTTTCGTATTCGGCATTGACATGCGACTTCAGTTAGGACTTCAGTTCTGTTTAAGGTAGTACGTGAATGATAGGTTGCAACCAGTTATTATTAGTTCCACCAACGCTCTCATAATTCACTGTGAGGCAACTTTTGTACCAGTTGATGAAGTGCAGTTGCCGGCTACACTTGCAGAGGCGACACTTTTAATCCTCGAACAGTAACGCAACTACGTTCGAACTAAACTAGAACTTCAATCCTGTTTGAGGTTGTACGTGGATTATAGGCTACAACCACTCATCATTAGGTACCATCACACCTGATAAACCATTAAGCAATTTATGTTACATTTGATAAAGTGTAATTGCCGGCTACACTTGTATAGGCGACCATTTTACTCCTCGAGTGGCAATGTATCTACGTTCGAAAGGACTTCAGTTCCGTTTGACACCTCATAGGCTTTAATGACCATATAACATCAGCTGGTCTGAAAGATCGCAACTCGACTTTATAAGTAGCCATGCTCTTTAGTTTTTTGTTGAAGTAACTTAATGAGAAGATCACAGGACCTCGTATTGCGGGTTTTGGAACCGGAAATCCTCAATTGGTCTTTATTGCTGCTCGTTGAGAGTAATAACCGATCTTCAGTTAACTACCGAATTAATTCTTTAACCTGCAGTGATTTTAAAATTCCCGTCCGTTGAATTCTTTAGTGACTTACTGCTGCACTTCTGGAATAGTTCCAGGGAAGTTCGAAAAAGGATTATTAAATAAACAAATTCTTTCTCCACTCACTCGGGCTATTTTTTTTGTTTCGCTCATCATATAAAAGGTGGTAAAGCCATTAGAGCTCGCCCGCGGCGCCACATTTAGACACATTGTCAGACATTATATAAAAAAGTAAGGTGACTGAAAGAGTGATCAACACACCACCGTAACTGCTGTATCTAGAATCAGTTATTTTTGGAAAATAAGATCTTTTTGTAGCACCAAGGGAGGAAACTCGGGAATTCATTGGGTAAAATAGGAGATGAAAATTTGTATGATCAATTGATTTATTTTATAGTTTATCTTCAAATATACAACAGAGCTGCATGATTAATTGGAATGTATTTCCAATCTACTTTTTCGCAAGCAAAGCCACGGGAACAGCTAGTAACCTATGTAAACTGATTTCAAAGTTAATGTTTTATTCCATGATTAAATATTATATTTTTGTTACAGGTATGTTCATAACAAAATTATCGAAACCAGTCTGCAAGGGTAAGAAGTCTGCTTAAATTGACATGTGGTAAAGCAAATGATCAACCGTTGCCCTCATAATCCGTCGTAAAGCAATTCTTATGTTTCGGTTGAGGGCGCGGTTTTTGGCTATACTTACAAACGAGGCGACTAACTCAGATGGAGCAACGCGTCTATGCACGACGTCAGGACTTGTCTTAGCTGAGGTTGAATGTAGATGTTTATGGGCTGCAGAGATCATCTCATGACCTGCACCGTCGTTTGCTACCTTGTCTAACATATGTAATACTTTTCCATCTTAATAGATAGTCTTTTTGCTTTTACGTGTAGCCGGCTACAGAAAAACAAGATTTTCTTGCGGCGGAGTATGAGGGCGGCGGTAGTATCTTCCCGTTAAATCATTACCCCACCACTTGCTTAATAACAAATTTAAATTAGCCGTGAATGTGCTTCAGCGAACTTTCTACATTACGTGGCTAGTACTATGGAAAAACGGTAAGCTTGGAAAAATAAATAAAAAAACAGGAACCAAATATGCCTACAAAAAGAGATTATTTTATCGCAAAAATCACATAAAACAGTCAAATTAATCGTTAACACGTTTTGTACGTGACTGTACATATATTTTTTTGTGTACCGCATAAAAATGTCAGCGAAAAAAGTATTTTATTCAAACATTCGGAATGAAAAATGCGGGATATTCCACGCGACAATTACCGCGGCCATGTTCGAACTGACCGAGTGCTGTGTAATTTGTACTTCGTGCTTTTGTACGCGATTGTCCTGGCACGTGGTTTGATGTAAAATTTTCGGTTTGACTTTTTGGCATCAGTTAGACAAAATCGATCAAAATTTTAAAATGGTCTCCTACAATCGAGTACAGGTACGATTTTTAACATTTCGATCGATTCTATTTTTTTTAATACAGCACGTAATACTTACAGTTTGTTTTACGTCAACCATCATTGAAAAAAAACATGTTAAGATACTGTAAATTTTTACAGATTTTACACGAAATAACCACGTTTTAAAAATAAATGGAAAACTATATTTCAAAACTTTTGCACATCGTCGCAAATGGATGATATAGTAACCGATTGACAAATTTTTCACGTGCGTGCAAGATATGGAACAAGCTTTCCTCTGAGAAAACTTCCTGAAAATTTCCCCTTCACACTATGAAATGAAGATTCTTCAAAGATATTCTTCAAAGAACCACGAAGGGAGTTCTCATTCAAAGCCGGCGATGCAGCGAGTCTTCTGGAATTGTAAATGCCTATAGGTGACGGTGCCTGTTTTCCGTCAGGTGATACGTTTGCCTTTGAGATTGAGGCTAATAAAAAAAAAAGATCTTCCGGAAGGTTAGTGGAATGATGATGATGATGAACCTTCACCTTTCCTCCCCGCATAAGCGGGAGCGGCGCCCGGTCGAACGCTGCGGCTTTCACTCTTATTCTCCTTGGAGACAGCGATTAGTTCGAGGCACCTGAACCGTTTCAGACAAAAGGGCTAGGCGCCAAATCTCGGCAGGCGCTCTCCTTTTAGTCGCGTCTTAAGACAGGCAGGAGATATTGTAGCGCCATTCCGGTCCCACGCTACAGCAATTTTTATCAGTCTAGTAGTGAGGACCTACCCTCCTATTACTAATATTTTTGTCTATGGCTGCTTACACTGTAACTTCAATAAAAATCGCCCTTACAAGGCACACGAAACATAAAAATCTATTACGTTGACGGTGCAACCGAAAAACATTTAAAAAATATACAAATTCCGTTTCTAAAAGCATGTCGAATAAACGAACTGTGATTTTTATTACATTTTCATGTCGCTAAAATGTTCCCCAACCCTCATGTAACTGGCCATTCAAATTTCAACCATAAATAAAATGACTACAGAATTGAATTTCGCCTATCAGAGCAATTTCCGACATTCTATTATCTTATTTGCACCGACTGTTCGAATCACTCTGTATTTGAATACAGACAACATTCGAATACCGACTTTGAGTCTTTTGAATAGAGTTCGAAATTGATTGTGCTGGTCGGCGAATCTAGTTTATAGAACAGTAACTGTCAAAGGCATGCGTTTAGCTACCAAAATATTGTGGGAAATATTCGTGTGAATTTATACTCTAACGTTTGAGAATAGAGATCAAAATTGTTTGAAGCGTTTTAAGCTTTTCAGGCTGACTTTGTAAAAGCTGACACAGATTCGGATAAAAGTTAAGGATGTCAACTAGATATCACTTTATTTTAAGGATATATATTTTAATACCTGATTACCCTTTAACACCTATTTTCCCGTTCTTTCATTTAGAAAAACTTAAATAATACATCACAAATACATTTACAATGATAAAAATCTTAAAACGAATATAATAAAAGCCTAACATAACAATCTAAAGGGAGTCCGAGTTCATACAGCATGGGTCCAAGAACGCTAGTTGCATTCTCGCGTTGAATAGCAATCGAAATTCTCTGCGCGAGATATGAAACAGCCCTCTTGTCACCAGCGGCGTCGATCAAACGTGATACTAATTATTTGAAAAATAACTCGTAAGTCTTAATTCTTATTATTTTTTAATTATTTTATTATTGTTAAGTAAGACCTGCACAATAACCTTAAACAAGACTGAAGCTTCCATCTAAGGTTATACGTAGATGCATTACTACTAAACCTACAATTGTAACTCTCCAACCTTAAAGACAACCGTTGCTTCATGGATGCGGGCGATGGTGGTACTTACCTACTCGAACTGAAGTACTACCACCTATGTACCTTTGAGTGTATCCTGAGTGACTAAGAACTTAATGAAAAAACGTGCATACCCAAATATTCTCCATTAAAATCTCAAAAATGATGGTCTATTTTTATAGATGGGATAATCTGTCAAGGATAGCACCCAGTCACGGTGGAGAGCCAGTGCTTATCCCAATCTATTAGCTAATATGCCACAGTGTGTGCCACAGTTTGCATGCTCGTTTGGTACTCTTCTCCCATAAAAAGCTACTCTATTCCGTCTATTTAACAATGCTATGGTCTAAACTTCCTTATTCTAAGGGACCAGTGCCCAATGAGACAATGGGTTGATGACAAATTCTCACCAAATCGAGAACCATTTTCTAATCAACCAAATCGGCCAACAAATCTAATCCGACACAACGTGTCGGCCATCACTAATATCAACATCCTGGATCTGTGAACTGTTTCGGCCTCGTAACATCCTGTAGCTGAGTGATCCAGTCCAAACTAATAGATTTATTGCTGGCTCTTTATCGGAATGTGCTCGTACGGGCTCTTAACCAAGTTCAAAATATTTTGTTGCATCTGCAAATATTATAAAACAAAAGTCCACCGTCGCGTCTGTCTGTTCGCTAAACTCAAAGATAATGATAAACTCAAAAAGTTCTGGACGTGAGTGATTCCCGAGGAACGTTTTGATGCATAATAAGTTAAGTTCTATTTTTTTATAATTCTGTTGTCGTTCCAAGTTGATGTTTCTAATTGTTAGTTTTTGCAACTAGTTACCATACCATACCGTGGCTGGATGTATGTATGAAAGAAAATAGAAACTCTATTACCCGAGCGAAACTGGGCCGCGTCGCTAGTTTTATTATATAACGGGTATTATATTTATTATATAACGGGTACGCATGATTAACACTTTCCTGCGGCTTACAACACTGCAATGTTTCGCTCGGCGCAACGCGCTTGCGGCTTGTACACACCTATCGTGAACAAATCTGTATGGATTACGGTCGAACAAAAGTGCTGATGAAAACAACGTCTGTGTGTTCGTAGATGCCATAAGGATAATAAAAATACAATTTTTCTGTGTATTGTCGCCGCATCTCCAGTCTAGAGAATACAGCTCTAGTTTCTACAGTATGGTGTCAATAGATCACTGAAAAATCGTCCCACAGTTTTTTTACATTGCATTTTTTTTCTTATTTATATTTTTGTCGTTGGATTTTTTAAAAGCGTTTTTTTTAACTATTTTTTTCCATATTATTGAATTGTCATCGGTTCTTGATACGTTTACAAAGGTTTAAAGTAAAATCATACCTCTAGAAACCGATAAAAATTAAGATCATAGATTCTGTTATCTTACCCAAGAATATAAAAGCGTGTTGTAAAAGTACAGTGCTATATTGCCCGTAGAAAAGGCATCAAAATCTTACCAAAGGAATGTTACAAAACGCAATTATAGCGAGGCATCACGTTTCTTAGTCATGTCACGAGGACGCTTGTAAAGTAACGATGAAAGTTGTCGTGATGACTGATTTGTTTAAAGTGTCCATTTAAAATGACGATATGATGATGACGGATATACGGACGAATTGTTACGGATTGTTACGGATCTAAACAAACACTTTGATGCTTTATTTGTTTATTGAATCGTTCATTCAATCATTATTTCGTTCTTCTTCCTTGCATATATTCATTTAATTATTCATTTATTGATTTAAGTATTCGTTCATTGATTCCTACAATAGTTCATTATTTCATTCATTCATTGACAAGGCGGTTTATCAATACTTAAACTAATTGACAACAAAGATGAAAAGAAAATAAACCCAAAATTTACAAACATTAAAAAATAAATAATAAAAAAATGAAATAATAATAACTAAAATAAAAGTATAAATAAAAGGTTCATTTTTGCAAGCGAGGCTATTATCTCAGTTCTCAAGATTAGCTAAGCATCTACGCATAATTTTAGGCATGAATTTAGTCTTGTTTGAGGTTCGTGGCTGCAGAGACCATTTAACAATAACACATTTTACCATTTAACATCAGATGACCTACACGCTCCTTTGCTACTTTACCATTGCTAGACGTCTACAGTCTGCAAAGACATCTCAACATCAGTTTGCATTCTCCTTTGTTACTCTTCTCACATGTATATAAAGGTGTGCAACACAAAATGGTTACAAGTGGTACTCGTATTAGATGTGACATGGATACTTGACATTTACGAGGCCCCAAGCTATTTCGATTACCAAATATTTATTCTTTTCAAGCGCTTCAACTCTGTGGGTTTTCTACTTAACTTCAGATTTTCATGCCCCTTTTCTTTGTTTAGTTACAAAACAAAATAAATCAATGTAATCCGCCGTCATCGTAGACCCTAGAACATGATTCAAAGAGCAATTTAAACCTAACAAAGACATTGAGCGGTTCACAAATGTACCAGAAGTGTTCCGACAATTTACGTGTTTATCAGACGTGATGGTCAGGTGACGTAACCCGTGAATTGGTGTCGTAACGTTTGTTTTTCGCAAGAATACAGTCGGTTTACAGCCATGTGGGCAGTAATTGCTGGCTACTGAAGACACAATTGAAGTATTGCAAAATCTAACCATTTTTAGCAAAAATAAATTAGTCGTACGATTCCGTCCTCTGACGCAAAGAAATTGGGGTATTCCAAAATTTAAACATACTGAGCAAAAAGAGACTAGTGATAAGGTTCTAGTCTCTAACGTAAAAAAATATATTTCAAAATCTAATAAAAAATATATTTTAGAATCTAACCATTCTGAGCAGAAAGAGAGTAGTGATCAGATTCCAGCCGCTAACGTGAAAAAAATAGTTATTCAAAATGTAACTATTCTAAGCAGAGACTAATATTGACACACATAAACTATGGTATTTCATAATATAACCGTTTTGAGTAGAACGAGTCTAGTGATAAGATTACGGTCTCTGACGCGAAGATCCGGGGTTCATATCCTTGACATGCATCTCTGACACGTGATGACAATACATAAACATTTTTCCATTAAATCTATTTCATCCAAGCCGGTAACTCCTTTAGTTCTTAGCGAGAGATACAAAAGATTATGTTCCTTGCTTATGGAAGGATTTTGACGGTTAGAAACTACTTTTAAATATGGGAATTACAGTAAATAACATAATCTTCCTGAGTTGTCACAGGTTTAATCTAAGTCAAAATATCATTTAAATAAATCTTCATTTGGTTCCACATCTTGACTTTGTGGTATAGTTTCTTAGAAGTTATTTTCTCAGTCACAGTTAATACCTATTCCATCACTTGTACAACTCTGATTACTCACCGCGATAATCAAGTGTTTTAACGTATATGACTCAGAAGCTAGGTTTTGGTTACAACGCAGCAATGAACAGACACCTGTCGTTATTTTTCAACTGTGAGTGTCGTATTTTTAAAATAGAAAGATTTTTTTTATGTGAGAAGAGTAGGAAACAAGCATGATAACTACCTGATGTTAAGTAGTCGCAGTCCACACAATATACAACATCCACGTACAACCACAAACACGACTGAAATCCTATCTGAGCTCGAACGTAGATACTAGAACTTTGTAATATTATGGTCACCCTAGAAATTATAGCTATACTTAGTTCTGATAATGATAATAAGTGTTAGCTTGAGAGAATTTTTCACATATTCCTTATCCCTAGAGCTTACACTTTTCATGTTACACAAATACTTGTTCTGGCTGGAGATTGAACTCACAAATACAGACCTAACACTCAGAATCACAGAAAATACTATGTCTAAATTTCAGTCGTCACTAAAGATAACGCAAATCTTAAAAACGTTCCCGAGGGATGATAAAAATCTATGGACCGTACTTACGGTATATACAATAGTAATAGATAATTTTATGTTGAGTAACTATCCTTGAAAAATGATATGTTAAAATACATTTCAAGAAACTAACTTCTATGTCATTTATAACTTCTATATTGAATTTAGCTATTTAAATTCTCGTCCAATTTACACAAAAAGTTTAATTAATATACACCAAAATCTTTCTCAGGAATCACTCTACGTGTTGTAGAAAACTTTGAGAAAATGCGTCCAGTACTTTTTGAGTTTATCACGAACAGACAGACAGACAGACGCAACGGGGGACTTTGTTTTTTAATATTCAGAGATACTAATTATTATTTAACAGGAAAATTCTGAAGGTACTAAACGTACAATTTGATTAATGGTTACGGCTATCAAACGATTAAAGCAGTTGATTGTTTTGTGAATCAGAAACTGGTTTCTTTACTAGGAATTTAAGAGTCATAAATACTTTGCTAATAGAATCAT
Source organism: Phocides pigmalion okeechobee (assembly GCA_018251015.1). Taxonomy (NCBI): domain Eukaryota; kingdom Metazoa; phylum Arthropoda; class Insecta; order Lepidoptera; family Hesperiidae; genus Phocides; species Phocides pigmalion. The sequence goes on from DWON01007740.1 coordinate 12,338, forward strand.
TACTGCCATACAAAATTGGTCACATCGTAGAATTATTTCCGTCTGATTAAGGTCACAGTCTACCACGCTGACCAAGTGCAAATAAATCTACTTATTTTACCTTTTTGATACACGATTTTAAACTGATATTATCACGGAATCCATACATTATGCAATATAACGAGTACTCACGATTAACGATTTTTGATTTTTAATTGCCGATATTTCGAACCAGTTGTGTGACCATGGTTCGTGGTCACAGCGAAACTGCGGTGGCGGGGGGTAAACTGTTGACAGCTGCTAGTGACAGATTAATCTATCTACCTTACGTCTAGTTC
>DWON01007741.1:0-12653 GCA_018251015.1 Phocides pigmalion okeechobee
ACTGTAAAATTGTGTTTTTTAAGATAACACGTTATTGAAGCAAAGAAGCGATATGTATTCTCTAAGTATTAGAAATGAGATGTCAATGACCTTTAATACATAATTATTGTTAATAATAAACTCAAAAACGTAACGGATGTTCGATAATGAAAATTAATGTACATTGGAACTACATGTTACAATGTATTAGGATGAACATTTAATTTTCATGAAAATTAATATGTGAGTTACAGGTAAGTGTCATTTAAAAATAACAAATCGTCTTGGGAAGTACCATCACCGAAATGCATGAATTCCTTCCTTAGAAGAGGAAATGAATTCCTTATTCCTTAGAAAATAAAATCAGAAAACTAGCATACAGTCCACATGATAGTACGTGGTCACTGTGCCCCATGGACATCTGTAACCAACTCCATAAAGAACTAAAGTGCCAGTTGTAGTCGATCACATGTGCTTTGCTACTGCTGAGGACTAAGGTGGTCGCCTCATTTGTAAGGGAGCCAGCAATCACACCTTTCCACTGATACACAAGTCAACTTTACACTAGAAAAGGTGATGGCGATGGTAGCTCCCAGGTCAAACCGTATAGGCTCTACTTATATTAGGAACTATACATGTAAACTTGTGTTCTTTAACCTACGACCTACCAAATGTTACTTGCTAACGAAGCATAGACAAACAAAATAACGAATAAATACAAAACCAGAAACAAGATAGAGCAAGCATAGAAACGGGGTGTCGTTAGCAGAAAAGAAAACAAACTTACAAAGACCAGAGTGTGTATATTTCCACACGTCTCGGCGAAATCGCTTAGTTAATGAAGAAACTTATATGAAACATGTTACACGAGTAACTTACATTTACAATGTAAGCAAAAGGACTTACAACAAAAGACTTACACTATGTAGCATTATATAGTAGTTTTTTATGTGAGAAGAGTTGCAATCGAGCATGCAAACCACCGGATGTTAAGTAGTCACAGGCCATAGACAACGACGTACAACCACGACTACTATAGGCTACGACTACTTAACCTAAGGTGGTTTGCATGCTCGTTTGCTACTCTTCTCAAATATAAAAAAGAAAATATACTGAAAGGACTTTTGCCTCATCAGAGTATCCTATGAATTGCAACTATATGATTAGATACCCGAACTTTTGTTTAATCGTTACTCTTTATTGCGAAAGGAAACAGAAAAGGATTTTACTCTCGATTTTCTGTTTACTGCAACTCATGGACATCTGTGACTATACACCGTATCTTGTTAACTGTCTAATCCTAAAAAAGGCTAAAATACTAGGTATGTTTTTCAATCCATTTACCGGCCGAAAACGAGAGATCATTAGGTTAACCCCTTTATCCTAGCGTAGTCTGGCTAGGAAAATAGACAATTATCTAGACACGAATGTAGAATTACCACACTAAAGTTTAAAAAAGTGAGGACATGATATTTGTAATCTCCAACGAAAAAGCTCGCCTTCACATTATCTTCTACAAAATATTAGAAGGCCAACAATCTTGTAACTTTTTTTACACTCGTGTACTTCAATTTGTATTTATTATTTTGTCCTTTTGTAGCCCTTTCTTAAATCTATTTGATGTTATGAGTTATACATTTAGTTTGCCATATACAAAGGTTTAGTCATCCATGACACATACATACATGATCGATGATCTCGTACAGCCTGTATTCTAGTATGAGATCATCGATCGCACGTTTATTGCAAGTGGTTGGCTTAAAAATTGTAATAAATGAATATTTTTCTGCTATCTAACTGCAAATATATGTATATATAGGTAAGTTGTTGCGTAAATGGCCTTAGCATGTCTTTTTCGTCAACAAAGCAGACAAAATACTATCTGGAGAGCACGCAGATCGATACAATGCTAACTACTACTGTTACTTATACTAACTATTAATGAAATGAATTGTAGATTTTTTTTTTATTTCTAGGAGAGGGCAGTCTGCCACTAGTAAGAAAAAGACCTAATCCGATATTAATAACTATATTAGTCGCTAATAAATCTTTATTAACCGCAGGTTTATTTTAATAATGAATTTTAGGGTTATTTTAATACACATTATCCTACTTTGTAGGACATTATAAACGAGTCAGCCCCGGCTATTATCATAGCGTCATTAAATCCTTTAATGTTCAAAACTTCCAGCAATTGAGAGGACCACTGAGCTGAATTCATTATTATTCTATAAAAACGTCACATTTACGAGAATTAATAGATTTTTCTTTTCATTAAATTAATCATTCCGGAAGTTCCTGATTTATTCACTTTTTTATTTGACAAAGGAGCATGTAGGCTACCTAAACTTAAGTGGACACTCCCATGAACATTCACATAACAGCCAGATTGTAGTCTTATATATGGTTGTAAGTTGCGTTACGTGCACTTCTACTCCTGAGGATCAAGATCATCTCCTGTAAGTGTACCCGGTAGCCGCACCTCTCCAACCCAAAACAAGAATGGGTCACAACGCATTATAAGGGCAACGGCGGTACTTTCTCAGTCGATGCGCTGCAACCTGTTGCCAACTTTGCCTTAATATTTACAAAAAATCACTGATCAATACTTTTCTTTTTCTGCTACTCAATGAAATTATGTTATTATAGAATTGTATCCCAATTTTTAGAAAGAAAATATACTATCCCTATTATCATGGTTCTAGAGAATTGTAACGTGTGGTAACCCTAACAATAATGTACTGGAAATGTTGCAGATAGCGTTCGTACGATAATTTGTTTAAGGGTTCGCCGGATATTTTCCCACTGTGAAAAAGATCTTCGGAACACACATTATTTAAGCTGTAAAAGTGGTATAAGAGGACTCTCTTTAGATGGTCCCTCGAGCTCGTACATACATAACATAATTTATGTAAGTTTGTTTCATATAAGGATATAATATACATATATAACGTATGGTACGTATATATATATACATTCGTAGTAAGTTTATATCTCCTATCTTTCGTAGCAGGCAGATGGATGCCTTCGAAAATTGGAATAATAAGTGAGAGCTCGTGCCGTTCTGACGTAGCGATCAAGTGAAGAAGGTCTGAGCTTGTGGTCCTACACCGATACTACACCGGTCCTACAAAAATGGATGCTCAGGATGCAAGGGAAACTCCCCACAGATGTGCCCGGTTGGGACGTCGTGCTAGAGAATACCAGTTGGATTCATTTGAAGATTATAGAGTTTTCGACAAACTCAAAAGGAGTTTTGGACCCGTCTTTGAAAGGTTATCCTACGAAACCGCTATTTTCGACGATAGTTTGATCGTGGAGTTATCTACCTCCCACATAATTCATTGTGAAGCAAACCGAGTTTAGTGGGGTGATATGCATCTACGTACGACCTCAGATAGGATTTCAGTAGTGTTAGATTTTGTACGTGTTCTAATATTAGAAAGTCTTTATTAAGGTAAACTCCAAAAAGTATATGTATGTTACATAAATATTTTTACTAATGTTAACCCAAGGTTTTACTTACCAAACATAAGCATAAATGCCTGTGAAAATCTGTGTAGCAACACGTTATTTGGAAAGTATTGCTAAAAAGACAATTATCTAGAAAATAATTATTTTTGGACAATATATAGCTCATAACGAAACCATAAATCAGTAGTTTTCGCGTTAACAAACTCAAACAATCTGTCAGTTTTATTTAATGGTAAGGAAAAATATATTTGTTGAATTATTCCAAGTCGAACTGATGAGTAAAAAGGATCTCGTGTAATTAAAAATAATATTAAATAATAAAGAAAACCGTACGCATGTTTTCTTTCCCATAAAAATTATGCTAAAATATTAACGGAATACGCAAAAACATTCGCTTAATGGAAATGTTAGAACCTTTGATCCCAAGGAGTGAGGGTTTGACCCCGTCGTGACCTACATTCCTATTTACTGCAAATCTTACGATTGTAAATTTCGTTTCAATACCTCAAGTATAAAAGTTTTTTTAAATTACGTTTCTGTACTCTGCTATCCATTCTTCCTTTTCATAATTGACTTCGTCCCATACCGGGGATTTCACTCATTGTTCCACAGCTGAGATTCCATTCGAAATGAGAAGGATTAAACCATAGTCCACTTTACTGGACAATATCCAATTCGTTGACTCCAACAACCTTCGAGAACTTTATACAGAACACAGACGTGCAGGTTTCATTCCGATGATTACTGAATGCTAAAGCATGATAAATTATTTCCAAAAAAATAGAGAAGATTCTAATCCGGGACTACTCTCATAGGAGGCAAGATTCATATCACTCAACTCCAACATATTTCTATTACCATTGCGCCTGTAGCCCTCCATTCGTAATATGACGCTGTATTCATCTGAATCTGGGTAATTACAGTTAAGATAACGGACTTGACTGACTTTTTACATGATATTTTTTTAATGGCATATTGCTTCTATGTGTATGTATACATATAGCAGACATATTAACTTATATTTCACGGACGAAGCCACATATTTACTCTACTTTTATAAATAAACATTATCTTTGTCCATATTTGGAAAGACAAAAACTCGAGCTAAATGACTTGGAAAGAAGCATTCGTTCCACTAAAATCCAGTTTAATTTCTTGTCTCAAAACTTTCGTCATATATCTCTAAAACTGTGTCCGTCCGTATGTGTGTACACCACTAAAGTAATAGCAAACACTAAATCAAAGCCTTCGTCGCGTCCTTTTTTGTCCAATGAAATACTACCTGTAACTTGCGGTGTTGTCCTCGCTAAAATATGGTTCTAAAATAATCATATCTAAGGATTAATAACTTACCTTCCCCGAACTTACCCGAAGAATTTACTTGGCAAGCTAGAATTTGAAAGTTTCGACCGGGGAGTTACGACCACACCCATTTCTGGAGTATTTTTAGCTATTCAGTAAAAAGGTGTGGTTACCATACTTACAAACGAGGCGACACCCTTTGTCCTATAACAACGATCCTTAAAATGTGGGATAACTACAGTTCGACCGGGGAGGTCCCACCGCCGCTCTTATAATCCGCCGTAAAGCATCACTTGTTTTCTGTCAGAGAGGTGCGATTGCCGGCTACACTTTGAAGCAAGGCAACCGTCTTAGTCCTCAGAAGTAGCGACGTATCTACGTTCGAACTTAGTTGTGTTTATGGTTGTGTGTGGATGACTACGTGCTGCGACTCCTTAACATCAGGTGGTTTGCATGCTCGTTTGCTACTCTTCTCACATAAAACACATATGTGATCTTCAAACTATTTCAAGTGCATGATTTGAAGTAGGACTTTTGTTCTTCATAGAACTGGTAATAGATGTCCGTAAACGGCAGTGATCACTTATCAACAAGTAGACTGCATATTCGTTTAATACTCCATTTGTAAAAAAGAAGATGCTTATTATATAAAACTTCAGTTTCATCTGTCACAGTGAAGTAAAAGTGTAATAAATATACATTGTATGAATTAAATGTAGAAACATTATCTTAAAACACCAAATATTTTTCAGATGACCTTTATACATATGTATGTCATAACAAGAATATATTAACGCGCTGATAATCGGATTCTAATTAAGAAAGAAATCATTAATTCGGTTTATACAACGAAGTCAGAAAGTAAACATAATTACTTAAACAAATTAATAAACTTCCATATTCAACAACATATAAAACATACAAAATTCCGCATTTCTTTCGCTTGACTTTGAAACCTTTAGCCAGTGGGGTCCGCGTGCCAAAATTTTTTTCAAACAAATAGTACCACGTTTAATCGACGCCGTCGGTGACAAGAGGGCTGGTTCATATCTCGCGCAGAGAATTGCGCTTACTATGTAACGCGGGAATGCAGCTAGTGTTCTTGGAACCATGCCGCATGGGCACGGACCTTTAGATTGTTTAGGTTAGGCTTTTTTTCATTAGTTTTAAGATTTTCATCACTATAACTTCAGACATCTCAAATCTATGTGCAGTCGTACGTAAACATGTATTCTTCTAAAAACTAAGATCTGAGCACTAACAACACAAGTATCCCTATTCCTAGACCATGAATGTAAAAATGTACTAAATTTAATCGGTTCATGCTTGTTAAAAGGAGAGCAGACGGACAGTGTAACGTCTTATCATTCACCTGGTACTCGCTAACAGTGTAATGTGCGTCCAATCGTAAAACTCGTGTAGAACCATGCGACATAAAACGACTACGGCAGGGGTCGGCAACCTGCGGCTCGCGAGCCACATGCGGCTCTTTCAATGGAAATATTTCCTCTCCAGTTAACATAAATTATTACATTGACAAAACCTTTAAATGTATTCATAGGTGTAACTATCTATTTTACATACTGTATATATTCCACTTTACTATAAAAAAACTACCTTCCAGTGAAAGTCGTGTTGAAATCGGAACGTACAGACAGATATAAAATTATTTAACCATATTTTAGTGGCTTTTTAAAATGTAGGAAAATTTGCAAATTGCAACTTTTGGGTCTTCCCTCTTAAAGGTTGCCGACCCCTGGGCTATGGTAAGTCTCCCCAGTTTTATAGCCCCAACTTTGATGTAACGTTCTAAGTAGCAAACATTTTCGTGAACAGTAAGAAAGGACCGTTAACATGTACAATATTGCCTGAAACCACGCATTTTAAGAAAAAAAAGATACAAAATTGTTAAAAAAATTATTCCCACGTTTGCTCGACGCCGCTGGTGATAAGAGAGCTGGTTTATATCTTGCGGTTTGTGCGGTTCAGTGCGATGATACGACAAACGGTCTTGACACCATGTCTACGGCTCGAAAAATGTTTAGATTAGGCGTTTATTATAATTACTTACAAAAAATTACTTATTACTTATTTTATAGTATAGTAATAATACTTTATTTAATATGCAGTAGGTATACATATATTTTACTAAAATATATTATTTATCTTGGGGCATCAGGATTTAGTGTCATGATATAAAACAACATAGATAGACACAAGACAGGTGCAGAAGTATCCAGACCCAGAACAGAAATCTAAATTCGTAATTTAAATATCTATCATGAAGACGGGAGAACTATAGTTCGACCGGGGAGGTATCACCGCTGTCTACATAATCCGCCTTAAAGCATTAATTGTGTTTCGGCTGGGAAGGTGTGGTTGCCGGCTACACTTTGAAGGGAGGCAACCATCTTATTCCTCAGGAGTAGCAACGTATCTACGTTCGAGCTCAGATAGGATTTCAGTCGTGTTTGTGGTTGTACGTGGATGTTTATGGGCTGCGACCATTTAACATTATGTGGCTTGCATGCCCGTTTGCTACTCTTCTCACATAAAAAAAGATAAATAGAACACGATGACACCCAAGAAATTCAATGGGAAACTGACAATGATAATGGATAACAGATTACGATATCATGTCGGCGATTGAAAAAGTACCACTTGTAGCTATACATTTTATACGTATTTATATTGATAAGTCTATGTATGTTGGTGATAATACTTCGTAGGTGTTGGTCTACGAAAAACCTAAGTAATTGTGAAAAAAATGCAAGAAATAATTCAGTTTTGAAACATATCTACCAAAATTGTTTCTTCTAAACAAATTTTATGGTTTTAATATGAGTAATGCTAGATTTACGATTAAAGGGTCTTTTATATCAGAAAAGTTGCAAATAAGTGTAAAAAAACAACCTCATCTCAAATCGTCGCTACCTTCAACTAAATAATTTCTGTCTGAATTCTTACATAGATGTTTAACTACTTGTGAGGTATAAGATTGTTTCTGACAAGTCTCCATTCAAAACAGCTGAATTGCTTTTGGGTGGATTATGATGGTGGTAATACTAACTCCTTTATTTAATTATGGTTCCACTGTCTACACCATGAAAAATGTATAATTAATTTATTTCAGAAAGAGAAAACTAGATCACGTCCTATAGCCTTTAGAGGGAGCACATGATTTAGAAGAAAAATACCAACAGAAGCTTTTCTCTTATGAGGAATTGAAAGAAAAGGAGGAACGAGAAATGGCTGATGTACGTATGGCTGATGTAAAAATCTTAACCTTTTTAGTTAATAGTATCAGGTTACTTTGCGGAAATACATGCTATTAACTTATTATGCTTAACCTATTTGCGAATCCACGTTTTACGAACATGTGGTACCTTTTTGATAGAAAATCTTAAGCATTCCATTCACAGTGATATATTAAAATTGACAAAAAATAATCGTTAACTTTTTTATTAGGGTAAATATACAAAATTAGAAATGTATTCTTTTATAATATATTTGTCTAGTTTTTATGTCTTTCTTTAAAGTTTAATGATGCACAAATACGGAAGTTATTAGATGACACTCCAACAAAACTCTGATTTCTACGTCCAGAAATTGTAAATTCTCTTTTTAGGTCGGCGATCTAACTAATCCGTTGGCATTTTTACTCTTTTTGCCAAGAATTCTATCTACCTGGTGCATTATGCTATTGCTTACCAGTGTGAAGCACCTCTGGATAATGTTTCATGCATTTACAATCCTGAGTTTGATGTGAATTGCTCAACTTCAACATGCTAATTTTGAAAGCAAATTACATATTTCTATGACTTTTGTTCAACAACTGATCTCGTCATTGTGATTTTTGTTACGTTGTGAAATGCCAAGCATACTTCTCTCGAAATAGCACACAAAATGACTGAGCTTCCGAGTGAAGTATATAGTGAAATATCATTACCATTCCCATTATTATATGACTAGTAATATTATAAATTTCATATCTGAATACAGTCCACGCATTAGCATCTTACTTAAAATTTCATCACTATTACCAAACAGATTATATTACTGCCTCTGATAAATTAAAAAATGTGGCTTAACATAATATACTACACATACATAATCCCAATCCTTTCGATTTTTATTATAATTATTACTAGTACAACTGCGAATATCATGCATCAATTATCATATCGGAATGGCATGGAAAATTCCCGGTTCGATTTTTGCCTATACGTTAGACAAACATCTAAATGATTAATTTGCGTTTATATTCCGAGTCTGCGTATTTATGTACTCATTTTTCTAAATATTCATGACAATTACAATACAGGGAATCATGAAGAAAGAAAGATAGAATCGTTAATTTTTTTTGGTTCTTTACTTTAGATAAAAACAAAGTTACAAGCAGTTGAAACGCAGTATGGTGATAAACTGGAGCATGCAGAAAATAAATTTGATGAACTTCAGACCTTAGAACGTAACACGGGCACTGGATTGATCTACTCTAAAAAAGGAAAACCTATTGCTGACAAGGTAAAGCCAATATAGTATTAATAATCACTAACTACTACAAACTACAAGCCGCTGCAAGTGGAAACAATAGTTAATCTAATGTAATTAATCTAATAATTGTGGTTTGCAAATTTCCCACTTCTGCTTTTCCGAAATCTTGTGCCTATTACAAAATAATATTAGCTATTTTAATAGCGGAGAAAAATATTGCGAAGAAACTTGCATATCTGAGAGTACACCATGAACATCTACAAGATGTGTAATTAAACCTTTGTTTTAATGTTCTATATTTTGTACCAGTTACATGGATCATAATCATGGTCAAAGTTTTTCTAATTACCGATATTGTGTATTAATTGCGTGGATGGGGATCATGGCTGAAACTGCGCAATTTAGAAGTAACCAAAATTTTGTTATGATCCTGATTTGTGCATCTTGTTCAAAATAAGTTCAAAAGCGTATGAGTGTCCGTTACATGGTAAAATGTATAAATACACGATAATATTACTAAAATCATTAGCATCATCATGATTAAGCTTTTATAGTCCTACTGCCAAACAAAAGTGACCTCATAAAATGAGAGAATTAGTCCACAAACGGACCTAGTATAGTGATGATTAAATATGATGATGTTTTAAATCCATCTCATGTTAAGACGATTTTATTCTTACAGACTGTCCAAAGACTTCTTAGTCTACAAAAATCTAAAACTCAACAAGTATCTGGACTATGGCTTCGTTACATCAGAGTCAGGAATGCTGTGGCGGAGCTGGATGCTATCGTACGTAAGCTGGAAATGTTGGGGCCTGGACTCTACGTTGCCCATTATGAACAGCTGCACATAGACCACCAGAACTACTTGACGAAGATTGAAGGTGTTTGTTGTTTTCATTATCCATGGTTAAACTAAAAACACTTGCACAGCTTTGTTTTGGAAGCAGAGGATCAACATATACAAAGAGTTTTTTTACGAGGGGTTCAAGTGTCAACTGCAAAAATCAATTAGTTTCTCACAGAATTTCACGTCGAAAGAGCAAAATGTAAACACCTATCTCAGTCAATTAGAATTTACACAAGTATACATATGGTCGATATTATATTTTTTCGAGGTAAGTACGAATAATTCGAATTCTGATCCTCCCGTCCTTGATGTCATAATCCTGCATTAGGCTATAACTACATTCACATATGCTGGCTTGAATAGTCTTAATTGAATTTCGAAATATGCTACTATCAAATACTTACGCTAATGACGTCGCGAATAATACAAACCCTATCGCCAATCTCTTCACAGAACGTGAAGATGAGCTGATAAAGAACCGAGCAAAATGTACCGAACACAACCAGATTTTGGCCCACATTAGAGAGAAGATGCACCATACGAACGAAGTTATTGATTTCACTGAATGCGATCTCGGGGACGCGGAGATTGAGTACCTCAGAGCCAGGGAGGACTTGAGTGAAGTGAAGGCAAGTTGATCTACTGATTAATCAGTTTGGAAACTGGTAATTTATCCCCAATAGGGTTTTGTGTTCATGATCTTCTGCTGCAAAGAGGTTAGGTACTACCGCCACCCTTAATCCGTCATGAAACAACTCTAATACATATTTCGGTTGCAGAAGTGCGGTTGCCTACGCTTAGAAGCGATGCAACCGTATCAGTCCTCAAAATTAGCAAGACATCTATTTATGTACGCTCATAATAGTTCAGTTATTTTTGATGTTGTATATGGGTATCCGTGGGCTGCTGCGATGATTTAATATATAGAGGTCTGCAAACATATTTGCTACTCTTCTTGTACAAAAAGTTATCGAACGTACACTTGAGTACATGTACGAGTAACTTGTGTGTAAATATTATTTTATTTTCCAAATTTTGCTTATTACAACTATACCGGATGTGAATTTTGCTCAAAAGCTCCCATTAAACATATATATATTATACAAGTTAAATTTTAGTCAGGAAACATGATTACTTAAAGAACATTCAGTAGCTGTCGCATAACTAATTTTATTCACAGCAGCAAAGTAAATTTAAAGTAAGGAAGACAACTGTAGCGTTAATTGTGAGCGGAGATAATTTGCATAACGTGAAAAATCGTTAACTGGCATTCTAGAACCATAATTAGCTTACAGATGCATTTAAAATGTTGGTTTAGTGTACGAACGTGGCATAATGACATCCATATCGGTATGACATGTAACGGGTTTAAGGTTTGGTTCCCGATGAGGCAGTCAATTTTATAATGAGTTTCGATTAAGGTTGTTCCTGCCTTTAGCATTATTATTAGTACTATTAATTATTATAGTTACTATTAAGTATTTTTATTGTACTAACAACATTATATTAGTACTTATTTGTTAATTACACTTTTAAACCTTAAGATTCGTCAATTTATTAAATAATATAATCCAGCAATATCTAATTACAATATTTTAGGATATTTTCTGATACTCGAACCCTGTACTGTGCCCATCCTACATGCATTTGCTTGCGTTTTAATATTTTATGAGAATTTATCTTCTAAAACGAGAAATAATTTTGTTTACACTACATTTAGTTAAAGCAAACACTTCATCTGTTACACTGTTTCCATTTCTATGTCTGTTTCTATTTCTCACAGAGACGTCGCGACAGACTGCGTTGGTCGTTGCAAGGCGAGCGACTGAAGGCTGGCCTGCTTACCAGGAAGGATCTGTTGCGTGACTTCCAACACGCCATCGACGAGGTAACATGAAAATTTGATTGTAATGTTTGCGATTATTAATGTTTTATGCAAAAAACATGCTTCCATGTTATTTACGTTTTATAGGATTTTTATGATTGACTCATTCGATCGAAGTAAGGAATTTATTGTACACGGCATGAAACAATTACATTAACATAAAAGTATGTAAGTTGAAAGGCGTATTTTTTATCAAAATGGTCGTTTCTGTTAATGTAATGGAATGACTATTTGTCATAATTTGGCAGAAAAGTATGCATTATTTAAGTTTGAGAAGTAAACAGTAGCAAAAAATGGTAGTAGGGGAGGCAAAATGAGACTAGATGGGGTGATATGGATTGATTCAAGTGAGGTTTTCAGTTCAAGTGAGGTCGGAGTTTTGTGAATTTGAGAGTGAGAACTTGTGAGGAGAGAAGTTGTTCTTTATAATATGTTGTTGGAGTTGATTGCAGAATTTTCAATTTTAATTAAGGCTTCTTAAAATATTTTTTTATAGATTAAACTGTGTAATCGTTTATTAACTAACAGTACATACATACCATTAATGATAAAGTTGACAATTGTCACTCTGGATAAAATGTTTTTTTTTTATAATGAAAGAGTAAGAAACGGGCATGCAGTCCACCTGATGTTAAGTGGTCACTGCAGCCCATGGACGACCACGTC
>DWON01007742.1:0-12653 GCA_018251015.1 Phocides pigmalion okeechobee
AAATACCACCATACTGCCCAATATAGAATACGTTTCTATGTTGCAGCGTTACACCACAAATAGTGAGCATTCGGTATTAGCTTCCAACTCGGATTTAACCTGCACAAACGTTACTGATTTTCTGTATAGCCTATCTACATAGTCCACATGCCGGTGTAAGTTACGTCATCTTCTATCAGTATTTTATTTCATTTTATTTTATGTTTAAAGTCCACACCACTTAATTTCTATATGTTACACAGTTTTATAATCTAGTCTTAAAGCCAATTACGGATTTACATTTTATAGTTTATTTACTACAAACACTTCCAAGGTGGTAGAACCTACATTACTTGTATTTTAGTTGAAGAGTTCCGGTATCAGCTAAACTTTCAAGCGAGGCGATCATTTTAGTCTTGAGGAGTAGTAAAGCATTTGCACATTACATCAGGCAGGACTTGTACTGTTTGATGTAGAACGTGGATGTTCATATGCTACAAAGACTGTTAAACATCAGATAATCTGCATGCTCGTTTATTAAGTTTTCAACATTTAAAAAAGTGTAAATGATATATACAGTTACAAGTTTCCCTCAAAGAGTATTTAATAAGAATTTCCTCGTGTAATATTTAAATTGGAAACGGTGTAGAAGATTTTTGAAACAAGCTATCGTTATCAGTCAAACAGAACGTACGTATTTGACATGTTTAGAAAAATCATTTACATTTCAATTGTCATAATTAACTTTTGCTTAATCACGAATATGAGTATGTTTTGGAATTATGAATCATCATCAATTATGAATCATCTCTAAACTCCGTGAAACCCAACACATATTTATAAACAGTTACTATTAAATAAATACCCAAATGAAGTACGAAATTATACATACAGACATTATGCGTATAAATTATTTGCGGACCTAATGCTTGTTTATCCCAATCAAGCTGACATCAGCTAATTATTGGTGCGGAACGAATAGTTCATATACTACTGGTAATACTATGTATATATTTTGTTGTCAGTACGCTTCAGTAATTGCGTATTTGAGATGTTAATTCCCGTGTAATTTTTTGTGAAAATGTTACCCTTATAGCAGGAATGAAGGCTGTCTGTCTGTACATTTGATAGGAAGTAGAACTATAGTTCGACCGGGGAGATTCCGCCGCCGCCCTCATAGTCCACCGTAACGCATTCCTTGTGTTTCTGTTTGAGAGTTTCGGTTGCCGGCTACACTTTTAAGCGTGGCAACCATCTTAATCCTCAGGAGTAGCATCATATCTGTATTCGAGCATAGATAGGATTTCCGTCGTGCTTGTGATTGGACGTGGACGTCTAGGGACTGTGACTACTTAACATCAGGTGGTTAGCACGCTAGTTTGCTACTCTTCTCAAATAAAAAAAAACATATATAGCTCTCACTTAGTGCATGTGAAAAACGGTAGGTACATAAATGAAACGCAATTAATAATATTTTGTTTTTTCTGACTGTCTGTTTGTTGTCGGTAATCTGTGAAAAGGATAACCCGATTTTTTAATGGCAAATAGTTGCATCACGTGCGTTTCGATAGAAGGACGTGGTTGCCGTCTCACTTACAAGGAGTGCTTAGGGGTAGCAACTCATGTGTAGGACATTTGATTTTTATGGAGTTGCTTATCATCAGGAGGCCTGCATGCTGCTGCCGTTATAGTTTGTTTTTATAAATAAAAAAACAAACTATAACGGCATGAAAAATAGACGAATTCGGAAACCATGCATCATGGATAGTACTAATACAAGTGGGCTTACACAATGAGAAGCTATATTATTCTTAATCGTCGTTTTACTAAACCTCAGTTAACCCCAACGTTAGCGCAACTAACTTAATACGGAATGGGGCTTCGTTTCTCGACGACAAAATGCACTTACGTCTACGCGTACATTCAGTGCAGCATTCAAATAATATTGATCGTGGAATCGGAATTGCCATTTAACTGTTACAGATATAAGCTTTGGCGAGAACTGTCTCCTAGCACTTATAATAACTGCTAAAAGTAGAAATGTATATTCATAATGGATAATATTAAGATAAAAAGATGTATAATAAAGATATTATATTGAAAAATAGCTCCAACAGAGTTACTCATTATTTAAGTTTTGACGTGCTCAAGTTGATTTAAAACCACTGATTATTTTAAACGAGTTTAAATGACGAGAATACCATTATATTATAATATTTTAGCAGACCTACTGGTTATTTGTTGGATGTCTTGATATATAAAAAATGGCTTAGAATCCGTTGATAGTAGAAAAAGGTATATACGTTGTAAATAATGAGATTATTTGGAATTTTCATAATATTTATTTTATTTACTAAAAATTGCTTACATCAGAATTGAATTTAAATTGATGCGGCTCAACGCCCCTTACGGGCTTGAACGGTTTTGAATGGAAGGGATTACATGTATTATTTCATAAATATCCCAGTATCCACCTTTTATTTGTCAGGTGTTTAAAATTATGAAATAATATACGGATGTTTTAGTTTCCCCAACATATTAATTTTCAACCATCTATGCCTCGCAGAGTCACCCGCATTTAAAAATCAGCCCGACCGCGTCACACTACTGCCCGCATCCGTGTCTTCGGTCTCGCTTTGTGAACTTTGTTACATTAAAGTTTTGACATAACGCCTTCGTAGTCCCTTTGTCATGTATAGTTTATTCCATGCTATTTAGAGCTCTCAATAGTATAAAACAAAATTTACATCATTTCAAGATTTTAACATACCATTTGATAGCTTCAAAACCATAATTTTCATAAATTGACACAACGTTGCGATTTCATATTGAGTCCACACAACTGCTACATCGAATAATTTCGCCTTAATCAAAACCTGACGTACAATTTACAACAAAAGACTACATAAAACTCTACTAAAACTGATGAAACCATTTTAACAAAGCTTATTTGGCCAAGGAAGGTCTAATTAAAAATGTACCCCGTTCATTCTCTGCGAAAGAAGACTGCAAACGAAAATGTACCTAGTTGAATACCCAAAATAAATCTGACTTAAGCCTGGGCAGCCATTAGTATTAACGTACATAATACCTTGGTGCAGAAATCCGGGGGAAAGACGAATAATTTCAAAAATGCCTCGCTATCACAATTGCCTTTGTACCTTCGTGCGTGTCTTATTACAATAACGTCGATATACTGTCATATGATTACGTTATTGCGCGGATTTTCTCTTGTACTGAAGTCTAAATACAAATTTCGGCATCCCTACCGTGCCCCTGGACTACGGACATTTTTAAGATTGCTTAGGTTAGTTTTCATAATAAATCTTAAGGTGATTTTACTGTAATTAACATGTAAGTTATATGTAAATTTCTGAACAAAGTATAACATGTTAAGAAGTTATGAAATACAGTATATAAGAACAGCTAATTGTTAGAAACGATAGTTCCAGGTTTTATCGCATCTGATGATAAGAGAACTGGTTGATATCTTGCGTAAAAAAATGCGATGGCTAGTCAAGGCGATAATGCGAATATACATTAGATTGTTTTAGTGAACCTTTAATTATACTTACTTTTAAGATGTAAGTTGCAGGTTATGTTTAAGTTAATTAATTATTTAAATAAAAGTGTAATCACATACTCTGTGAAAACACGTTTAAATCTCTTCAAAGGTTTCGCTCGGCGCTGAGTCACTGAGCCCTTGCGAGCACTCATCCCAAATTAGTACCGGCTCTACTACGCAGATCCTCGTTGAGGAAAGCGCGATGGGGCGTGCATTCCAGTCGTTTAAGTTAAACCGTCCCTTGTAAATAAACATGTTGTCTATAAGTAGAATTTACACTGATGTGTGTCGGTTGGAAGTGTTTTTTAAAACTGATGAAGCAACGTGTTGTCGACAAATAGGCGTAAAGTTACATGTTAGGATTTGTTTTAGTTACATAAAGTTAATAGATATCACATATATTAATATTAGCAAACAATATACAAGTCGTTTGCAATAGTCCATCGACATTCATATGTAACCTTAAATAGGACTGAAGTCTTCTCAGTTGTGCACGTGGATGTAAATATTCGTTTGTAAATGAAGCAACTACATTAAACATGTAATTGAATCGTATTATTCGATCTATAAGTTTTACAAACTATAAACCTACCTATAATTACAACCTAAACCCCTGTTTACATTAAATCTACGTTCAGAAATGCAAGTACAAAGGAAAGATATTTCTCTATTCAGACAATGTCAATTATGAGCATGTTTTTCACAAAGTATCCAAATATCGCAGTAACAGTCTATTTATACAAATCTAAATCTATACAAATAAAATAGTACATGGAATATATATGAACTAATATTATGGGCCTTTATTACCGCAATAGAACCCAAAACAATAGTTGTTAAATGTCTGTGTACAAATAAAGAGTATTTTTAAGTATATATATTTGATGATCAGACCACACCCACCAACATAAAGTCAAAGACAGTTAACAAAACTAAACTAAAGTCACGAAATTACTTTCAATGCTATCTGTGAAATGTCTTTCGGGAAAGTCCGGAAAACTCTTTAATTTGTGGTGTCTTAATTAGCTATTGTGTTCCCTCGTAGCATGTAATATAAAACAGATCTGAGCATTGATGCTGTACAATAGCTCGTTTCGCTCCTAATGCTGCAATTAGAACAAGAAATACCAGTGAAAGGATTTGTCTCGCGCTAATGAAGGCTACTGCTTAATAAAATTCCGCTCAAGAATCTTCTTTCACATAAAATAAAACTCCAATTACTTGGCTTATTTCCGGTGAATTTGTTGGTGTTTTCTTTTCTCCGTTTCGCGTAATGTTTGTAAATGTCGTTAATAGTCATACAAATGTTTTAAGTTTTCGTAATGGCACAAACGGAATCGAATGCATTTGTTTTTATTTGTAAAAAGCGTCTAGAATTGCAAATTGCAGTAATAAAATTAATAAATCGATATAAAATGTATGGTATCCTTCTAAGTTTACATGTTTTCATCATTTTTAAAACGTTCAAAGATTTTGAACAATACAAAAAAATCGAACATTAAAAGTTCCACTATGTTGTATAAAAAACGCTTGTCATGCGAATCTATAAAAATATAAAAAATATACAAATTCTGTGATGAAATTTCCTGTTATATATATAATAATAATATCAAGTTACTAAATTTATAACTGGAGTACTTATTAATTAAATTTTATTATAATAAAATGACAATAAATGATCGTTTAAATGATGAAATGATTAATTATATATTTTTTAATTAAATTGATTGTCATATTTTTTCAAACTTCTTTGGCGGTATTTTCATTCGACAAAAACAAAACCAAACTTTATTTATTCCGTCATGTGGCGACAAAAGTCACTAAAAAGTCAACCAATATTAACCCATTTAAAAAAGTAAAAAGTAAGACAGCTTGGATGATTAATTAACCGAGAGACGGCCGCAAGCGAAACTCTTTTACGAGGAAAAACTTAATTACTTCTCCCGCCTTAGTCGTAAAGCTGAATAATTCCTACACAAGCTATAATCGCTCTTGGATGGATGTGACGCACATCTTTGTGGAAAACCTGTACCTATACATTTCTACATGATGTTTCCTTTTATAATTAAATCAACTTATATGTAATTTTTAATATACTCATAGCTTGTGGAAATCGTAAGTGCATGTAAGAGATTTAAACTCAGATTCCTCCTGTGAATAGCCGCTATCTTACCATGAAATTGTTACTGCTTATAATAAACTAATAATAGTTTACCTAGTGTTCCCAAATTTCCGGTGGCCTATATAAAGCTGAGTATATTTTACACTAGCTCCAATCAATTTGGTATCTCCAATACACAGAATTTCACAGAATAGCTGAAATTTAATAGCGTACTAAATTACACCGAACTCAAAGTTTCACATTACGATTTCTCTGTGTTAAGCTAAATAATTCCTGCACCAGCTGTAAGCTTGGTCTTGGATGCGAGCTAAACGTCCATCACAATGGAACATTAAATCGTATTATACATTAAGAATTATTTACAAATCAAAGCAAATTTTATTCCATTATTACCGTAATGGTTGTCATACATATTTTAAATTCCTCTGTAATATAACTTACATGTGTACAATATTAATTTTAACTTTATATTCTATATTAAATTATTATAATTAAAATTAATAAAACAGTTATCAAATGTAATAAATTAGGTATAACATAAAATCAAATAAAAAAATCAGATAAAATCTAAGGAATGTCAGATAACAGAAAATGTCAAATATATTTCGTATATAAATCATTGAACTCCATATACATTATAAACATAATCCTTATTTTAAAATTGCTTACCCATAACAGAACTTTAAATGAAAGCAACATATGATATTTAGGTAACATTGAGAAAACTCTGTTAAAGTTATATCTAAGAATAGGTCTCGTTAAAAGCTGGAGATACATTGGTGACTTCTCTGAGGTTGCAAGTATCCATAGGCAACTGTGTTTTTCATCAGGTGGATAGTTCATCTGTATTTTCGTTAAGCGACGTTACGAAAAAACAAAAAACTTCATTTATAAATTAACCCAAATTATTAATAACTTATAGATATATTTTCAAGCGATCGGTAAGCATATTTTAGTACAAATAAAAATTTCTCTAAGAAATACGTTAATAAATTTTAGATTGTAGATTCGAATTTAAATGGATAACACTTCTATTTCCTCCAATAAACAGAAAACAAGTTGTTAGAAAACTGAAAGGAATGCAGCCAGTTAACGTTCCTGGCTGTCTCCCGGGATTTCGCGGACATGTTTCGTTTCAAGCGCTGAGCTGCTCGTCTCAAAGACAATTCTACTGTTCTTTCCCCGGCTATATAGCTCAGATACAACTGACATATAATTTCGATACGATACTGGCTTTAGCAGGGATGAAAGCGATCGGGAATTTATTGAGAAATATGGGATCCGTCTTCAGACTTATACGACTTAAACGTATTTCTTTAGTTGATATCTACAATTTGTTTCATCTTCACGTAAGTTTTTGTTCAAATTTAGCTAAACTATTGGTATATAAAACAATTTCTAACATTATATTCTAATAATCCAAAATATAACAAACGACTAAAATTAAAGTAAAAATATAAAATTAAAACTACAAATATGCAATAAAAGCATATTACTCGTATGTCCAAAATAGAATCGCTGGTTTTTGGTAAAATATCAAGATAGCTGACAGTATTTTATGATTTACATTTTACTTAAGTTTTTTTTGATAATAAAAAAATACTATGAATGTTTCTAGAAATTATGACATGTGACTATCGACTGTCAAACATTCAGAATATTGACAATAAATAAATTTCCACAGTTATTTTTAATACAATTTAAACTTTATATTTATATATCTATCGATCATTTGAAGTGTTAAAGAAAGAAAATGTGTAAATTTGTACGACAGGAATGAATGAAGAGTGACAATGTGGAAACATTCCTAAACCATATTACAAACCTTTGCAATTATTACCTTCTTTCTACGATAATAGACATTATTAACAATTAATACAAATTACTTCAGATATAATCTTCTGTTTTTTTAATCACTCTACTTATTGACGAAAACCGTTTTAAAATACGTGGCGTCGTTTGAAAGATCTAAGCGAACAGACAACGAGAAGCAACTTTGTTTCATACCATGTAAAGATATATATAACAAGGGGCCAATTATAACTAAATGAAAACATTTAGTTCGAACTTGTAGATATTTTCTAAGGATTCCAAATAACGCAATGTATTACGCATGACGATAACAACGGAACCTTTCTTCAACTCCTATATCTCAAACTCTTTCGAGATTACAAAGTTAGGCCCTCGAGTTTTTACAGGAAAAGTGGATTAAGATTTCCTCCATGTACCTAATATTTCACATTATGGTAGATCCGCATGATTTATAGGCCAACTTGGGAAAGTTTCGCATGTCATCCGCAGATTCTCGGTAAAATTTTCTAAAGAAGGTTTAAACTTTTTTACGTTAGACGGATGACGGCGGCTAACCTCGTTATATTTTATGTAACATAGAAAAACTTGTGAAATGATGTAATGGCAATTCGTATTCATGTTTCTTGTGATACAAGTTGTAAACGAGTATGCTGCTTTGTCATGGACTTCTGAATCAACTCCGTTTTATTACTTGATAGGTGGTAACTATAGTTCGATCAGGAAGGTACCATCGCCGCTCTCATAATTTGCCGTAAAGTACCGTTTGTGCTTCCTTTGGAGAGGTTGGTTGGTCAGCGTTATAAGGTTGCCTAATACGTAGCAAATATTTCTGTGACGTCATAAAAGACTTGAGTCTTGTTTGAGATATGTAAAGGGGCATGGGGTGTGAAGACTGCTTAATATTACAAATGCTTGTTTACCACACTTTTTGTATAAATATATAGGAATTAAAAATCTACTATTGAAAACTAATATAGTACATCTTGAAATGTGACTCTGTCTTTACCATCACAGCTCAGCAGCGCTAAACTTCCGGTATGAATAGATGTCGAGGTAAGGATATGGCAGGGAAATATCAAGAAACTATCCACATATCACTCCTGGTTTGGTTTAGCTTTTTCCTGTGGGTTCCTACCTAAAATACGCATATAAACTTACGAGTATATTCACAATAGTACTGAGGTAACTTCCTTGGTCATTTATATTTCACATTATGTAGGAAAACTTTCTTTACTTCAGTTATATGTAGCGTAAAAATCATTAAAAAATGAAACTGTTACAGGAGAACGTAGTAGGTAGAGAAGTTATTACTCTATGCTATATGCAGTATCGCTTGTTTGGTAGTTAATAATAAGTTATATAAGTTATAATTCATTAGTATATTATAATACGTACATATGACAATGTAGATTATTAAGTATTTCTTTTCAAATTGCCACTACGATGTAATGTTAACCGTTGTTTTTAATTTGACAGCGGTGAGAAGAACAATAAATTTGGGGAGTAAATTATCCGTTTGACCACAAACTTTTCAGAGTTAATAGAATTCTGGCGAAGGGCATTTATTTTCTCATCGTTTAGTATGCTGTTTGCATTGGTCGATGAGAAAACTAATGAAATTTTCTGAGTGCTGATTAATGGCATCTGTCGCAAGGACTGTTCGAGCGAGATGAGCTCAAGCAGCGGCTATAGTCCGTGAAATTAACTTTCGCTGCGTTGAAGTCCTGTCGATTTATTTTCGCAGCAACGGATACCTTGTTCTACCGACTACGGCAAGCCGAAAAGCACGTGTTTTCAATTTAAGTGTTATCATCTTTATCTTGTCCCTCTTATTCTTGGGTACAGATGGCTGTAATTGAGGCCAATTTGCATTTTAACCCTTCTTGATTTTGATCACATAGTGACAGTTCAGTGTCCACTTAATAATATTTTTGATCACTATCACTAAAAGGGCATTTACATATTGTTTATTTTTTTTATTGCAATGCAGCTTACACTGATTGGTAAGAAAACTAATGACATTTGTTTGAGTACTGACTAATGGCATCATTCGCAAGAACTGTTCGAGCGAGATGAGTTCAAGCAGCGGCTATAGTCCGTGAAATTAACTTTGCGTCAAAGCCTTGTCGATTTATTTCGGTAAGCGACACATAGATCCATGTCTTCTTTATTTATTTTTCTCTTATTTGACAGGCAAAATATTTCCTGTCTGTCCATATTATTGAAATTAAATTTCAATTATTTTATACGTAAAAATACCGCATTCTTTTCGTAATACTAAAATTGCATCTGTATACAAAAATTACGAACATTTAAAATGTATCAACACGAATAATCGAATCTCCTAGATATTATTGCCCATATTTACTAAAGCCTGTGTTCTTCTGGATTTCTAAGATTGCGGAAGATATAAGAAAAAGTAATGGAAAAGCTCGAAGAGTACACGATACGGGCTGAATGCTTACACGTTTAGTAGAACATTGGGTGCAAAGAATGTGGATCCCATGATCAATAATATTAGTGCATCCGAATGGGTCGCTGAGTGCGCGGAGACGTGAGTGCATTTTGTCGTCGTGGAAGCGGCCAACCGTGCTTTCTTATCAACACGACTGGAGACTGGGAGCACACGTACGATTCATATATATTTACTAATATTCACACATATTTTTTATTATTCACCCACCTCCACTATTACTCACTTACATTCACTGTTATTCACACACGTTCTTGAATTTTCATACACATTCACTATTATACACACATTTACTATTATTCATACCCATTCACATACATTCATTTTTATACACATACTTTAAATATTATTCATGCATACTAAATTCTAAATTACAATTTCAACTAGACATTTTGCCACTAGCAATCATGTCTCCTGACTACGTTTGCTATGACGTCGAAATGCTGTGAACACTTCAAGCACTTAACTGGTTACTAGAATATCATAGCCTTTATGCCTTTTGCATACATATTGCTACCAGTAAGGTATCTATATGCTATTGTAATGCGACATATACAAGATGATACATCGTTAAAAATACTTGAAAGTTAGACTTAAAACATCAGCAGTGAAAGTATTAGTGGAAACAAAATGGGAAAAGGAGGATCCAAAAGGAATATCAAAAACCGTGAGCGCTTTTCGC
This sequence comes from Phocides pigmalion okeechobee, assembly GCA_018251015.1. Classification (NCBI taxonomy): domain Eukaryota; kingdom Metazoa; phylum Arthropoda; class Insecta; order Lepidoptera; family Hesperiidae; genus Phocides; species Phocides pigmalion. Next base: position 10,634 of record DWON01007742.1, read on the forward strand.
ACGTAAAGCCATGGAGTCGGTCGGTCGCCACTAAACTGGTTCGAAATATCGGCCATTAAAAAAGATTTACTCCTTGGTAAAATGTATAAATTCCACCATGATATGTATTTAAAATCATATACCTACAAATATATAAAATATAGAGTGTGCTACTGCATTTATATAAAAGACGCCTGAAATCGAACAGCTAAGCTTCTTCGCGTCAAAGATTTTTCTACCAGCTTTGAATATTGATGTTGAATAAACAAGGAACCGCTGGAACCACAATTAATATTTGAGTTCGAAGTTACGAAGCTCGCTACATAATGAACGACAAATGTCTGTCTTCAGATTATATTCTATGTGCTTTGTAGATCATGTATTATATAACTAGCTGCGGCTTCACTTGCGTTTCATAAGGATCGTGACGTAATTTTACATAGCTTTGAGTTTTACTCAATAAATGGCCTATCAATTACAAAAATATATTTTCACTACAACTCACTATTTTATGTACGTCATAAATAGTTCAAAGTTCAATGCGTAAAGATATAGTTATAATGATATCAATACCGCACAATGATAACAACACCGGTGTAACATGTGAGGGTCCTGAATTTGAATCCCAGCCACATATTCTTTATATGATAATGTTAGACGCCTGATCTTAGTCTTGATAATTTATATATTTGTCTTAGGAAATGGCACGCATGACATTACATGTTTATCTATATGTAGAAATGTAATTAAAAATAAAAAGATTATTTAAAAAATAACATACAAAAATATTTCTGTTTACACAGTATCTTACAAAGGAAAAAATGAAAACATAAACAAATTTTGTCGAGATTGTGATATTAATAACTTATGCGAGTACATAATTGAAATAACAAATTTTCTCCGTGGTTTTCAAGAAAAGGGTCGTTGGCCCGGAGCGGTTTCGACAACAGTGCGAAGCTTTCAGAGCTTTTACCCCTCTTCAATACGATAACTGGGAATTCGAGATAAAAGCATTTTAATAACAATATTTGAATTCGTCTCAAACCTTTTTGCTTAAGTTATAATAATCCGTAATCCAAATGCGTTCAGCCTTTAAAAGGGCATGACCAATAAACGAATAAAATACAAATATATTCTTTCCTTGAGATGACATTAGTTATGAGGAATAGGCCCGAACTTTTGTATGATAAATATTGGGATACTTGAAGAGTTTATACAAGAACCTTTTATCCTATTTAGTGCTATTGGTTTGAATAGGGACCCATTTATTGAGTTTTGGACGTTTGCCCTTTGTTTCTGATTCCCGAATACCTTTGTTTCTGTTACATTGTTACAAACAAATAGAACACAATAAAACATCAAGTATATATACATTTTTGTTTTTGTGAATTATGTTTTCATAAGGTGAGTTATCTTGATAATTGTCTCGTCCATTCACCGACTTTAATCAAATTGCTTTTCAATTTTACTTTTAATTGTTTTTTGATTGAGTTAGTAAACCAGCATACAGTCCACCTGATAAAAAGTGTCTACTGTTACTCATAATACATCAATAACCTGTAATTTTATGTGGTCCATGTAAACTACCAGAATTTCTCAGTTGAGTTACAGGTGAGATCCTATTTCTAAGAACTAAAATGGTCGCCTCGTGTAAGTGTAGCCGGCAGCTCTACATCCGAAACACTATTGTTCTATCTCTTGCCAAAACAATTACATATAGAACAGTCCCCTCTAAAGTGAATCACAGGTGCATTAATGCTCCTGAGTAATAAAATAGTTACCTCACGTTGAATTAAACATGTCACTCCCATCAAGCCTTAACGAATGCTCTTTAATCTTAACAGGACAGCTGAGAAGCCTTTTTAAATTTCAATTGGTCGATTTTAAATTTAATTTGCTGACGATCATTGGTTGATCTATCTATTTACTCGATACCCACTTATGAGTATATATAAAATATTACTTTATTATTATTATTATTTTTATTGTAGCAATTTTAAAGGTGGTAGAGCCGTTAGAGTTCCACGGAACCACCGCTACC
>DWON01007743.1:0-12653 GCA_018251015.1 Phocides pigmalion okeechobee
CCGAAACACAATACATGAAGAACATGTTGCTTTACGGCTTGTTATGAGGGTGGCGGTGGTGCCGCCCCGGGCGAGCTGTATCGGTTCTACCACCTTTAGAATGTATATTTGAACAGAAAATACCACCCAAAAATATTAAAAACAATTCTTCAACAACTGAGCAATAGAAATTATCATTAAACTCTACACAGAAATCCAAACCGCTACAGAAACCCAGGGAAATGTCCGCCCTTAAACACGACACGTTACTACGACCTATTATGTACCTAATTTAAACCTACACGTCAAACAGCTGCCCTTAATACACCCACAACTATTATGTTTACGGCAGCCGCATTATTTATTACGTAACTAGGTAGGCCTATGGCCTTGTTCATCACACTATAATAGTCTCTTTAAATTTTCTTGTTAGAAACTGTATGACAACAATTATAAAAAGGTTTGTTCATCAAATAAGCGTACCGATGGGAACAAATGGTAGTGGGCAGTGACTGTCACGTGGAATACATTGGGCATAGTATGGCATATAGTATGGTATACATGGGGCATAACTATTTAATATCAAGTGGAACGCATGCTCGTTTGTTTTTCCCATCCTTTCTACAATCATTGCCTCACATAGTGCTCTTTATCGTGGTTGACATGGAGATAAAAACACAAACACCCAAAACCCAGAACTAAAATCTAAATTCATAATCTGAATGTCTCCTTAACTGGGAATCGAACCCGGAACTGTCTGCATGTCAAACAGTGTGGATACGACACGCCACGCGGGTATTCAATCGTATAAAAACTATATTAAATTACGCGATTAAACCCTAAAAAAATGTATATACACATATATATATATATATCTTTCATTTGTGTACATAGTGTGACATTCCAGATGTACCAACATTTTTTAAACGTAATTATTTCGTTTACCTACTTTATTTTGAAAGATTTTTTTGTATACTAGAGGGCATGAGCATTATATTTCACAACTTGTGTAAACTGTATTACATGCAACAGAGTACATTTCATTTCACATATACACATGTATACGCTTAGTGATAAGGTCCCGTTACCCTTGAGTGGGGAACCCTAAAACATTTACCATAAACAATGACATCAAAGTTTCCCTATACAAAGGGTCATTGTTTTACTTTCATTTTCCTTCTACTAAATTTACTGAAATTCCATCACTATTATTTTATTATTATTATTATAAATGACATGTCCGGTGGCTATAGGCACGATTGGTAGACACTTTTTATGTACACTCTGGAAAGTCTTCTATATAGATTTTAAACTAATATCACCACGGAATATATACATTTTACTATGTAACGCGTACTGAATAGTTGCAAGGCTCGTGGTCACGGCTAAAAGTGTGCGGGGGTGGGGGGGGGGGGTGTACTGTTGACACTAACACTAGCGGCATAGTAAAATGTCTTCTACATTGTATAAAGTTCTGTTCTCTTTGTGTAATAAGATCAACACGCAAGCCACATGCTCGAGCCCGTATAGAATTTACAAAGAACTTTCAACTGGGCTGAAAACCCACATAAAGCCGTATGTTAATGCACTGCTACTCGTGAGAACTAAGATGGTTGTCTCGCTTGCAAGCAACCAGTCAACTTCAAACGAAACGCAAAAGATGCTTTACAGCGGATTATGGGTTCAGGGCGGAGGTTGTAACTCACCGGATAAACTTTATATACACCACTCGTTCAAATTGAATCCAGGCATCTTTATATAATTCTGAGTGTATGCTCCAAGCCTCTTCTGAATATGGAGATAGACCTGTCCCCAGCTTTGAGACATAAAAAAAAAAAATTAAGCAGAAAGCTAATAAGCTAATAAGCCTTAGAAAATCGAAACAGTTTTAAAATTACAATTTATTTGAATTACAATAATATACGACTTTAAACTAATATCACCGCGGAATTTGTAAGGCAGAGGTTAAAGAGTTTAACTCGTTTAGCCGTTACCACGCGCTATACAAATAGTTTGAAATATTAGCATTTAAAAAGTGTTAAAAGTATTCCTTATATAGTAAAATGTAACAATAACATTATTAAATTTAAAGGTGGTAGAGCCGTTAGAGCTCGCCCGGGGCGGCACTACCGCCACCCTCATAACCCACCGTGAAGTGACATGTTCTTAATGTATTGTTTCGGTTGGGGAGGTGTGGTTGCCGGATATACATTATTGGAGGCGACCATCTTGGTCTCAATAGTAAGAACGCATCCACGTCCATCCTTAAATAGAACTTCTGTTCTACTTCAGATTGGAAGTGGTTGTCCATGGGCTGCAGTGACCACTTAACATTAAGTGGCCTGCATACCCGTTTCTTACTCTTTCACAATAAAAAAAAGTATTAAGTACGACTACGCAATTGAAGTTGTTTGATAAGCTTGTATTTAACTCGTGACGCGTTTGATGTCGGCCATTTTGTTTTGTTTCGCGCCAAACGAGTAACGGGGCGTTTCGGATCGAGTTGAAATGGGTTTTCTTTGTTGTGTAAGTCACCTTCGAGCAAGTCTAACACGTGAATATAAATTGAAATATTCGATACTGCTAAGCAATATTCGAGTAGTTACGCTTTGGCTTCACTTTACACGCAAATGTAGCGTAAAATAACATATTTTGATTGACGTACAATTAACAGAGTGTCAAAAGCGCTTACTAATGTTTCAGCTTGCGTTCAAAGTTTTTCTTCATTATAAGTTTTATTAAGAAATGGGCATGCAGGCCACCTGATATTAAGTGGTCACTGCAGCTCATGGACAACCACGTCACATCTCAAAAAGAACAGAAGTTCTATTTAAGGATGGACGCGGTGTGTTCCTACTCTTGAGGACTAAGATGGTTGCCTCCAATAATGTGTATCACCAACCACACCTCTCCAACCGAAACACAATACATGAAGAACATGTTGCTTTACGGCGGGTTATGAAGGTGGCGGTAGTGCCGCCCCGGGTGAGCTCTAGCGGGTCTACCACCTTTAAAAGTACGTATATTTTTTATTTTTTTATTTATTAAAAGTACGCACATTTTGGGTTTTAAATGGCTACGATGCGTTATATTTTGTCCTAACAGATTTCACAAGTGGTAGAACTACAGTGTGACCGTGGAGGTACCACGCTCATAATCCGCCGTGAAGCAATTCTTATGTTTCTGTTGGAGAGGTGCGGTTACCGGCTACACTTATATGCGAGTTGACCATCTCATTATTTGGGAGTAGCAACGCTCAGATAAAACGTCAGTCCTGTTTGGGTTTGTATGTGGATGTCTGCAGATGGTACGTAACATCAGGCACGCAAGCACGCACGCACGCACGCTCGCATGCTCGGACGCACACACATGCAACACGCACTCACGCAAGCATGTACGCTCGCACGCACGTACATACACACGCACATACGTACATATACACACACGCACACATACATACACAAATAATGTGGTATAGCAACGTACTACACCATAAATAGACAAATACGCAAAGTTGAACGACAACATTAAACAAAAACTACTAGCGATATAAATACGAATAGAAAAGGTAGCGAGTAGTGTTCGAAGTAAAACTAATCCCATTAGCGGCAGCGGCTGGTTAATCGCAGGTATTGGGAGGCAAAAAGTTCGCTAACTTTGTTGTTTATTTGTTCACAATATGGATTCTACTTCGCTACTTTTGAAGCTTATTCACACAAACAGATTGTTTTATGTTATACAATTAACAACATTTTTGCGTTTTTTTCTGTGAGAAGAGTAGCAAACGAGCATGCAAACTACCTGATGTTAGGTACTCGCAGCCCATAGACATCCACGTTCAACCACAAACACGACTGAAATCCTATCAGAGCTCGAACGTAGATGCGTTGCTACTCCTGAGGACTAAGATGGTCGCCTCAATTCGAAGTGTAGCGGTTAACCGCGTCTCCAACCGAAACCAAAGTAAAGCTTTAGGGCGGATCATAAGGGCGGCGGTGGTACCTCCCCGGTCGAACCTGTGCGTAAAATGAAGTTGATACTACTTCATAACAATCCGCTATCACCATGTATGATGGTATAAGTTAATGTATGCACTATAAACATGAAAACTGAAGAGAGTAAAAATATATACCACCATCTATAAGTATTATAAAACAAAACCACCCTCGCGTCTGTCTGTCTGTTTGTTCGTGATAAACTCAAAAAGTACTGGACGGTTTTACTCACAGTTTTCAAAAACAGGTGGAGTTGTGGCTGAGAAAGGTTTTAATGCATAATAAGTTAAGGTTTTTATAAATTGGACAAGAAATCAAATAATCACTGCATGCATGCATCGCGTAGGTTGTTTCACGATTTTAGAATTTTGTGAAATAAACGCTGACAAAGTCGCGGGGACAGCTAGTATATACCCACGTGTTTCGCATCAAAACGGAGCAAGCATCCTCAGGGTAAGTTGATTCTACTACGGTTTATAGTCGATATAGTTTTACCATAACTTAATAGCTTGAATTTCCGCTCATTAACACTTCATACTATTAAAAACTTTGCAGCAGCCGACTACATTTACAAGCGAGGCGACCATCTCAGTCCTCAGACGTAGCAACGCATTTATGTACGAGCTTAGATAGAATTAAGTTCTATTTGATATTGAATGTGGTTCTCGACGGTCTGCCGCAACCATTTAATAACACGTGTTCTGGTATGTAAATTTCAAATTGCTGCGACTTCACATTAGGTGGCCTGCGTGATCGCTTGCCACTCTTCGCAGAAAAAAGTTGTAGAACACTCCAAGGTTCTATCTATTACACAAGAGAATATAATCTTAATCTATATAAATACGACTGTTCCAATACAAAGACAGAACATTAGTAACAGCCAACGTACAAAGACACAAATCTCCCCCAAATCTTGTATATCGGTACGTCACGCGAAGTAATTACGCGTTATTTATATACGGTTGATTGAACATAACCTAGTGACACGCGTAATGGCCGACTGACAGGAGGGTATCGCGGTATAAATTAATATACCCCCCGCTGCGCCGCTAAACGAACGGTACAAATATAAACGAAGGCAGCTTAATCCAGGATTTTGGTATTTGCTAAATCTGTGCTTCGTTAAGTGATTTTTTTATGTTGGAAAAGTGTCTATTATTATTAAATATTATTAGTAAAGTATTATTTTTGAAAGTACAGTCCGTCTGATGTTATGAATGAATGAATATTTTATTTGCTCAAATTGTGGTTTATAGGAGGTCTTATTGTTAATAACAAGAGATAGGTACACACTTTACCACATCAATGATGTGCAAAATTTTCTGTCCTAATACATAATTTCAATTTGATTATTAATTAAATATGATTTTTACAATGTAAATTTTTATTATTATCAAAACATGTCTTGGTGAATTAACTTATAAATAATAATATATGTCATGTAAATAATAAATGAACTTATTCCAGCACTTTATATAATTGTCCTTTAAACCTTAATAACTGAAAGTTTTTTTTTTATTCTCAGGTAGTTTATTATATATTTTTAAAGGATATTGTCCGGAGTTACCCTTACCAACCTCCCTAATTCAAAAATATACAAGATTGAATACACTGCCAGCGCTGGACTGAAGTATTGAAACGTGATCTTTCTTCAAGCCCTTAAACAATTATCATACTTACCTCAAAGCACTGGTTTTCTGGCTCTCTAGATTTGATTCTTACCTGAAAAATGGAAACGGAAAATTAATAAACAGTATAATACAAATAGAACTTTCAAGTGTTTTGGAATATGACTGCTAATCTAATAGATTTCGTAAGTTATGGAAATATACATTTTAAAGACAATTAGTAATGACATTAATCCTATTAGAACTTAACAAATAACATACATTTGATTTTAAGATATTTTCGCCAACATGTTGGGCGCTGCGGGAGAGTGATCCATCCATCATTTTCCAACACAATGTTCAAATAAGCTAACAACATAAGTGATTATGAAGAATAATTTGTGGAATAAATTTCAACCATTTTTGACAGACTTCATCTCTCAATTCATAATTATGTACTGTGTATGCCGTGATTTATAGTATGTTTGTTTTGCTTTTGCTAGTAGATATGCAATTTCTGATAAACTGATTGATTATAATGAACTAATTATGGCAAGTTTTATATATTTTTTAATCAATTCGACTAGCGAAAACTTAGTCTGAAACCCTGATTGAGAGCAATAACCGTCAGCTATGGACATTCGTTCGCATTCACAACATCAAATGGTTTGTCAATGCATAATCAGCTATGCACATAGAGCTCTGTTTGCACCTCTTTTAAAGAACTCCATCTCAAAATATTATAAAACAATAATAATATAAACTCAAAATGTATTGGACGGATTTTCTTACATTTTTCAAGAACAGGTAGAGTGACCGAGGAAGGTTTTGGTGCATAATAAGTTAAGTTTTTTTGTATATTGGGCGAGGAATTAAATAGTCAAGTTCAATATATAATTCAGTCGTCGTTCGAAATAGATGTTTCTAATTGTTAGTTATTCAACTAGGTAATGACTGGATGAATGTACGAAAGAAAAATAATGTAAGTAAATATATACTCTATTACCCGAGCGAAGCTGGACCGAGTCGCTAATATTATACATAATTACTAACCATGTACTTAGTACCACTACACAAACATATTCGTAGACACGATTCAATGAAAATTGCCCATGCACTTAGAAGAGCCCTCTTGGCTTTCACGCTAAATTTAATAATTCATCAAAAGGATTCCAACAGATTGAACTGCGGCATTGCAAGGATCGCCGAAGGCGGATTCGCTTATCGAGTAAATATTGTCAGTTCAGAGCATCGCCTCGTTACAAATTCCATTAATTTAATTTAAACCTCGCCTTGTTCCCGTCTATCTTAATTACTACAGGTATTCCGATAACATTTCCCGTAATCGTGTTTTAGAATGGAAATATGCCTTATCATTAAGATGATTGTAAAGTTGCTACAAACAGACGCTAACTTCAATCGTCACGGTGTTGGAACTTCAACACTCGCCAATTACACCAACTACTCCACCTGCCTAAATGCCCAATACAACTATAAGGAAAGAGTTTGCTACGTTATGTGTTATTGCTATGTTACTCTGAGATAGAACTGCAGATTTGTTTGAGTTTAGATGTATATACATGTACACCCGTAAGCTAAAATACAGATGATCTGCACGTTTGTCAACTTATCTTTCTTATTTTTCTTCGCCTACCAAACGTGCCAACATTAATGGCCTGAAGTAGACGGATTAACCGTTAGATGCACGAGGCACAGGATCGGTTGGAAAGGCCTCGTTTAAAGGAGGCCTACATTGAGTAAAGGACTTCAAGGTGTTACGAATAATAATAACATGAATCCCTCACGTCTCCATGCGCCAGGTTTCTAGCTCGATTTCTGAGTTTGTATTTTTGGTTTCAAGGATAAAGGCGGGCTTTATTGTTATAGGCATTCAACTAAGTCCTCAGGGATTTTTCAACGATTCACATTTATTTTAGACAGATAAGTCTTGTTATATTTGTATTTACTAAGATTTACTAGAAGTTTAAACGTAATAATATGATACAAGTTTAAATTCCAGCTCTGATTTTATCATTATTTATATGTATGTGTATGAAGACAGTAAGGGAAACTTATGAAGGTATATGATATTTGACTATGACATACATGATTTTGATTTCGTAAAAAAATCTGATTCCCAACAGAGCCATACTTATTGGTCAACGATAAATTTGACCAGACTAATACAGTACGATTATTCTGTTCCTTAATTTAAGACAAATACATAAGATAAAAAATGTTACGTTTAATTATATTTAAATAAGATTTAGAGAAGATAACTGTTTAAAAATTCTTTAACATAATGTTAAATTTGCAGAAACCGGTAGAAATTTATAACTCTACTTAAAAAAATATATTATTTAATTTACCTCCAAAGTTTACTGCTTAAAGTAATTGACCAAGTTTTTCCGTAACATTTTTATTAGATTTTAAATAAGAACAACAAACAAATGCTATTTATATAATAAGCCTTGTAAAATAAAACAAAGCCTCATGAAACTGAAACACAGTTTTGGCTGTGTATTAAATAAATAAAGTGTTTATTTATTTTATGACTTATTTTAATGTTTATATATTTCACTGAAAACCCAACAAATATTGAAAAAACAAAGATATTTGTCGGAAGTGTACACATCACAATATCAACATTCACGATACTGTGAAAATATTCCTCCATGTAATTGTATTATAGCATGCAGTTGCAGAAGTATAACCATCTCGGTTAAACTTCTGTGTGTACATGCACATCTTAAATATGTCCACTGGGATTCGAACCCACGACCGTCGACACGGAGGTATCTTGTCGAGACCGTTAGGCCGGCGAGCGTGTCATGACTTCGGTTAAAAATAGTCTGCCATACAGTCTGTGGGTGGTGACGTCATACCTGGCTTGCTAAGTCGTTTATATAATGACGCAAGTATCGCAATGTACTGCTTATTTAACTCTACATTGTGTCATTTTATATCATTTTAACAATTCAATATGTCATTATTATCATATCTTATGGTCATGGTTGTAACCTGTCCTTTTTTTTAATTTCCATATATTGCTTACGACAAGTTTTTATGGAAAAGTCAAATGAGTCTTTTACATCTGCTCTTATAGATCTTTTTAAAGATTAATTATTAGTAAATAAAATATTATGTTGAGATAAATAATCATTAGTTTATTATACTTATACATACTCACTTGCGATACATTATATGTATATTATATATGTATATTTGGTATAATTCATTGAGTAAATCTCAATCAATGCTTTGACTTAATAAACTTTTTATAAAGGACGTAGTTCCAAAAAGTGCTGGCCGCATTCCTGCGGTTAATAGCAATCGCAATTTTTTTGCACTCTTGTCACCCATCATCGATCAAACGTGGGACTAATTGTTTGATTTTTATATATGAAAAAGGTAAACACAAAATACATTGTTATCGCTCTATCACAAACAGCTATATTTGAACATATCTATTTCCTTATCCATATTTTAGTTTCCTTGTATGGAAGCAAATAAAAGTAATCTATTGTTACGATAAATCAATCATCGTACTGTTTGTCGTATCTTTATACCTACACTAAAACGAAACAAAAAACTTATAAAAATAAATATTAAAGTTCAAAAAAATGGCTGGAAGTGGGACGATGATCAATATTTTTAATAAAAATATAACTTAATATAAATATAAACAATCTGGAATGTTGATTAAATACACTGTCTGGAAAACACTTCAAGTATATAATAAATTGTCTCGAACAATTTTTAATTGGTGGCAGAACTATAGCCCGAACGGGGAGGTAGCACCAACTACAACCAACAACTCTTGTGTTTCGGTTGGAGAGGTGCGGGTATTTCGAATCATGGCTCGTGGTCGTGGCTAAACGTGGTAACGGCGATCACACTGGCCTTCATTTTCCACTCTACCGACATAAAAAAATAAAATAAAGTACCCCCAATGTAGATGTTGTATAAGTATTACGAGTATGTACAATAAAATGAATGTATGAAAAGCAATATCAACAAAATGATGTTTAGGCAAGTTTCGTTATCGTACAAAATATATTTGAAATTCAAGCGAAATCCAACACAAAATGGTGACGGGCCGCTCCGCCCCGAGGGCCCCGTCCAGCTGACTCGACCGTTTCCTTTCCTGGCATCCATCTCGCTTGGATCGCCGTTAGTAAATTTCTAAACTTGAAACCTAAGCTTGAAATAAATTTAGATGTAGCAGACTATAACAATTTTTATCATAAGCTTCTATTTAACTTGCAATGTATGGATATGTTTGTCCGGGTGGAATCTTGCAACAGAATTTTCAATTGGTTATCTCTGACCGATTGAGCTGAAATTTGGTATACACGCCTATTTTGAATGACAATTCAAGCTGACATATGTGAAGTTATTCTAATATGGGGGATTATCCAAGATGGCGGACTAGTTATTTTTCTGCATTACCACAGGTGGATATGGTATGGGTATTAAATAAAAGATTTGAGTAAAACACGAAAACGAATATGTCACGTTAAATCTAGCTTCTTTAAATTACATTTACCTATATAAATTATTTTTATCATAAACATCGTGATAATAAAGTGACGGTGAAAATAATGAAGAACTTCTCCTGTTTCTGAAAATACACAAATATCTTACTCAAACTAAATTTCGTTGAAAGTCCTTTCAAGTTCTACTGCCTTAAACTTTTATTCCCATAGGTCAAAATAAAAGGAATATATACCTACTTTAATGTTTTAGAAGCCAAATATTTCAAAAATTAAATAAAAACTTATATTATATAGGAGTAATAGCAGCACAAAGTTTCATACTATTTTTGAGACCCATCAAATATTATCCCGCGGGCTTTTATAGACCATATTTTTTCATCCTGTCCTTACCATTTTACTTATTTTTTTTAAATCAGCGTGTATGATTAGGATCGATTTTTCAAATTTTAACAAAACAAAACATCTTTAAATACATGTTCTAAATCTTGCTCTCAAAGAGACAGTCTACATGTATAATTGACTTATGAATGGACAGAAAATTAAATAGGCATTTTGAAATTATAAGGGCTCAATTTGAGTACAAAATTCTAAAAACATGCGCACTCAAAATTAAAAGAGGATAAAAATGTTTCGACCGTTTAAATATTACATTCAGACCGCTTTTATCAGTATCGCATCGTACAATTAAAAACGCCACTCCCCTCCCTTTCGCCGGGCGGAGCGGGGGAGGGGGTACACGACTAGTGCTTTACCGGGGATTAATAATTCAGTGGCCACTCGCTCTTGATATATGTACCGAGACGGACGTGCGCGAACCGACAAATAGGACGGCAATAATGTCGTGATTTCGTGTTTTATTTTATCGCGTTCACGTGTTACAGAGCGATGACTCTTTTTGGGTACTTTTAGGATGTTTTGATCTCATTTCATTTGGGTTTACAGATACGTTATTTTGTTAAAAATATTACACACAGAAGTAATGGCATCTACGAAAAAAATTCGTAAACTGCTTATTTTACAGACTCTGATCGAGTTGCTGATAATTGACTTCCTGATCTGGGACGGGAACTCCCCAGACATAGCATAACAATATCCTAGATGTTGTCATGATACCAGTTCTCAAAGGTGTGTGAAGTTTTATACCGTCATTCGTCGTTTTATACAGTCATTATGCCAATGTGGTAGATTATGGCCTTACCCTTATCATTTCGGAAGGAGACTTATAAGTTAGTGACAATTCGGAAACACAAAAGTTATGTTTTATAAGATACTTGCGTTTTTCTTTTATTTTAACTTATTCGATCTCAAATTATGTTTAAAAAAACTGCATAAGAAAATTACCTCTCTACACATTAATTACATCAGTGGAGATCGTTCCTTGAATCCGAACTTCACAGTAAGTAGAATAGCACTTCAGCGAAGCAAGTCGCAGGACCCCTCACTTCAAGGGTCCTTCTCTCGAGTGTTCGGTGTATTGAAAACCAGGGGGCTTTTGTGGATTTGAAGTCTCGAAAAGTATGGTTCCTTAGTTGGATGACATGCTGAAAATCAGCTGTATATATTTTAGATTAGCCTTATTCTTAATTTCCCAAGATTATAGTTTAAGTTTAATTTAGCTACTTCAAAAGAGGGAAATTCTTTTAAAGCCTTTTTGGACTGAAATGACGCTTTGACCGAGGACAATCGCTTCAAAGTGTAGCCGACAACCGCACCTCTCCATCCGAAACACAAGTAATGCTTTACGGCGGATTATGGGGGCGGCGGTGGTACCTCTCTGGTCGAACTATACTTCTCCCACCTTTACATCTCCCGCAACGCTGACTGACGCCACAGTCAAAATGGTAATGTAAAACACTGTCCTGCACAACGTCGCGTGGGATCGCCCGGTGTGCGAACCGCCTATACCGTCGCTATAGCTGCCTGGCTCGATGCCACATCAGGCATAAACATAACCCACACCGTTAACCTGTATGTCTGTACATAACAATTAAAAATAATTGCTTATAGGGTTAAAGGTTTTTGTATATTTAGATAGGTACTATTGACAATCGTTTTGAATTGCTAACTTTGCATATTGGTTTTTACTGTTTCAAAATTAATTATGAGCGTCCATTATAAAATTAAATGAAGTTACGGTAATATTATCACAACGAAAATAATTTTGCTTACAGGTTCTATATAAAGCTTAAGTATTTAGAAAGGAATTTTGAAAATAGCCTAAAACTTTAACGGTGGAAGCGCCCGTGCCTTCGCCCATTCATTCAAGTGCTTAGTAAGGTCACAGCAGTGATTTCTGCGCGATCAAAACCGGAGGCAAAAGTTAGTTTTATAAAAATAAAGAGCAGATGGATGGATGGTGGATGGTTTCGAAGAGGGGCATGACGACATTACATAGCGTCATGCTGTTTCCGTGATAACATAGGTCTTAGTAAGCGCGTCAATATTTCGCATTAAAGTTATCTCAAAAATGTTCTTGTCGTAACTTGTTCTGTAGTTTTCATTATGCAATATAACGGGTACTCACGATTAACGATTTTTGATTTTTAATTGCCGATATTTCGAACCAGTTGCAT
>DWON01007744.1:0-12652 GCA_018251015.1 Phocides pigmalion okeechobee
AATCGTTGATGATTTCGCTAAAATCCAGTTCCCGAAGTAAATCGCTTTCAATGCCTAGGAGAGAAAGGTTTGATAATCGGTTCTGTCCCATCGTGGTTCGAAGCCCCTCCGTTAGTGGGAGCCTCTCTTTTGTGGAGGCCCCGGGCTTGCCGCCCCGGTTGCCCTCCCTTAATTCAGGCCCTGCGTGTGGTACTTAACTATACTTAAATCAGATGGTTTATATTTTTGTTAAACAGCCAAAAAATTATCTGACAATGAAACGTATTCATGTGAAATCAAATAATGTTGTAGTTTATTGAATTTATATTGTATCCTTATTTAGCAAAGAATTATCTAGTCATCATAGATAATATTGTAACGGTACATAATGGGAACAATTACTTATTAATTTTAAGCAGAATAAAGGTATTTTTCGTATCACGCGGTTCTGTGTCTGTGTGCGGTTTTGCCCGTATGCGCGTTATGGAATATGCAAGAGCTAGACGCAAGCGAGATGTAGAGAAACTACATACATATGTATATGCTTGCGGGAGTACCATGCCTCCTTCTAGTTACTCCTCCTTACTACCGATAGTCCATGTATTATAGCGGACTTTGAAAATTAGTCACAATATAGATAAGACAAACAATAGTATTGAGAACTTACAATACTATTGAAAGTATTTACTAATGAGCAATACTATTACAAACGAACTGTACATTTTTTTCGGTTTTCTGGGACATTGTTATCAATATGTAATGGCGACTTACTGGCGCTAAAGAAACTATTGGTTGACAAACAACATTTTAAATTGTGTGTGGGTTGTACCGAGTAATTCATCCACACGGGTGATACTCCCATGCGGGCACAAATCCGAATGGAAAAATGCGTGAAAAATGCCTTTATTATTATAGCAATCATTTATAAAAGATCAAACTATTGTTTTAATACACATATCCAATCTTTAGGTGGATATTAAAAAGCCTGGTGTTATTTATTTACAAAAAAGTTATTTTTAAACTTTACAACATCTATATACATTTGTATAACAAATAATAAAACATTAGCACGCCATACTTAATGAACTTTTATAAGCGTGATACGATGTATTTTTAAGCAATTAATTAAATAAATATTGTGAGATTTTTTTACTTTTTAATATGTAAATAATAATTATAGACAATATAGTACATAGTTATCAAACAATATTTTTTAGTATTAGCTCTTGCTCTATGGTACTACGTCAAGTACGTAAAAATGCGTAAAATTGAAATTAATTTGAAATAATTACTTCTAAAGCAATTCTTTTAATTTTTTTTTATCGTGTATAAACATGTGGTACCTACCACATTAATCTGAAACATAACCACTTTAATTTGAAATTTTATTTAAAATAATAGAAAGGCACGTATTAAACTCAGTAATGAATTTAGTAAGTGCTTGGTATTGCATTCGTTCCTGTTACTACCTAAGAGTAGGTACTACCCACATTTAAAAAATGATTACCCGAATATATATTTTTTTTAATTAAAATGGTTGGATGTTTACATATTATATTGTTAGTTACGGATATACATTATTCTAAAAATCCAAAATACTAAAACAAATGTAAACTTAGCGTTACTGTGATATAGGTACGTAGGTACGTACTTTGAGTACCCAAGATTTTGACTTAAACGGTCAAAATAAAAATGTCACTTAAAATTATGGAGAAAATATGGAGAAACAATCCAATGAATTTTAAAAACGTTATCATTACTTATGAAGCAACCTATACCTATATTTATATTTGATAAAATTGACGATAAATTGAGTAACGTTGGTACTAGAAGTACAAATAGGAAGGTTTAATTTTTATGATGTGGAGTGTATAAATGTAAATATGCAATTTTGTTTATATTTTTAATAAAACTATATATGTAACGATTTCTGTTATTTATTTCCAAAATCCGTAATAAATTTCCTAATCGACCATTTTTATTAAACTACTCATAAGGAACAAAACACCAAAACTTAAATCCTAATAGTATTCGCAATCGCGAGTGGTGAATTAATGTCAAAATCGATTTTGATCATTACTATATAATGCTTCAAGAACATTCGCTTATGTAACAACCTGAAGCATTGCACACAATCTTTGATCAATAATGAGTAGTTACGAAGTACAGTCACAAAGCAAAGTAAGAACTCGTACATGTAACATCAATTAATTTGTTCCGATAATTACTTTAAAATAATACACTACACGCTGGTATTTCCGGTGTAAACACAATTATTAGTTATTTGGCAAGTAAATTAAATTTATAAATAAAAATAAAATTGATTTAAACATATATTTATTACTTCTACTTATTTATTAAATTTGGAAAATAAGCAATAATATTTCAAATTATCGATACCCCAGACACGTATAAATATGTACACATTTCTAATGAAATACCTTGTGATTTGGTTGTAATGGAATCGTCGTGTTATCTTATTTAAGATTTAAAATAAAAATGTGGAAGAATCAATAAGTTAATTTAATAATAACGTAGATTTGCCATAATTAATTAGTCTTTATCATTTCAGAATCTCTATACAATTTTATATAAGTATAATAAAAGAATATAACAACTTTTTGGAGAATAAATTTTCCCTAACTAAAATCAAAATAATTTTAATATTCTATATAGTATTCATCAAATCCGAAAGATGAAGATGGATGGCAAAATATGCAACAACTGATAACAAAAACTATGAAAGTAAAAACATTTCTTTAATGTCAGGTATATCGCTCTCCGAATAGATATCGAAATCTGAGTCACTGTGTTTATAAATGTTTATTATCAAATTTTTCTTCCAATTCCTCTAGTTTTTCTTTTTCTCAATATTGTGAAAAACATGATTAACTTGTTTTTGTGTATATATATATACACACAAAAACAAGTTATATATATATATGTATGTATATAAGTACATGAGTCAATGCTGGGAACGGTACTAAGGAAATTTCGGTATAGGGAAGTCACATTCCACACAACCATTGATAGTTAGGTTAACTTGGTAGACTAGTGCACGTATAGAAAAATACAGATTAGATTTTTTTCTCATAAGTTTCTATTTCTACCTTCATAGCCAAAGAAAATAGTATTTTAAGTGACTTTAAAATAAAGATACGGCTGAATAGAATACACCGATCTTTGTTTCATTCTATAAGTAACGATCTAGATCTGACATTGGGACAACTGATCCAGAAAATTGGAAATCAGGCGCAGAAAATTCGATTTTATCAATAATCAAACAGAGCTTAGAACACTAACACGGTTAGTACCTACTGCCTATTAAAAAACTTTAAAAAATATCATGACATGTTGTCATGACAATTGACATTTGTGTGACAGTTTTGACATATCCTATAAAATTAATAGCCATCACTACGAAAAACGTAGGAAGATTTTTTTATTGAAACAGAAGCCTAAACTCTGAAGATTGTTTTATTAACCTATTATTAAAGAATACATTGGTCAGGAAATAAGATTACTAACTATAACGGTCCTGACTACAGTGTCTATAGGTGGTGGTCAACAAAATAAAGTTACACACATTTAATAATTACGGTAAGTACAAGATCCACCGTGTGCCGTTAGTTAAAATTGGTGTAGAATACAATCAACAATCATTGTTTATTAGAAATAAAGTTTTTAGAAGTTTGTTACAAACTTGTTTATCTTACGATGCAAGTAAAATTAATAACTCTGCATGCATCAGCAATGTTGATGTATACATGGATGTGTTAAATATAGTTAAAATGTTAATTTTGTTGGTTAGAAAGTGATTTGTTATTCGCTTATGATATAACAGGTGAAAAAGTGAAATTATGTATATTATTTAACCTTGTGATTTGAACAAGTGGGCAGTAATGGAAAGTTGTTGCAACCACAACTAGTCAGTCAGTTTCTCTCTACATCTCGTAGTAAACGTTTGTGTTAAACTACTGCTAATCAAGATGACTGTACTAGTTGGTTCAGCTGTTTGTTTGTCTGTTATGCCTGAAAGTAAGTTTATTTACGCATTTCGGTTATTAAATTTGAATTAAAGGCGAAATTTCCATGAAATGCATATAAAATTGAATTTTAAATGCATTGTTACATTCCATAATATATTAGAAGGTTTGAATACTAAATGAAGTTGTTCAATGTAAAAGTCAAGGCCTTTAGGTTCTTTATATAATCGTGACAATTGTTCCTTGTATTTTATGTGTTACGTGAAGCACCCACTTTATAATATGAATTTGGTAAAGTACCTGATCATGTTATTACTTAGGGTTTGAGAACTTATTATTTGTACCTCAATTTATTGTCATATCCTCATTGAACAATCTATTTTAGTACTATCAATCTATTATAATATATTTTAATTTCAATTTAGTTGTCAGGAGTCTACGTAACACTGTTTAGCTTAATATAAGTATAATTAATTGTTGCATGTCATTCCGTTGGCATAAATATAATTTAATGAATTAAATATCTTATAAATAAATACTGTACAATTTAAATATACATATTATATGTGAACTAGGTGTGCCAAATCAATCATCACTGATGAATCAATTTCATTCATTAGTGATGATTGAATGAAATTGACATAACTTTATTTGTTAACCAATTTAAATGAAAAAAATGCTAAATGTTAACTGAAGCCAAACACAATATAATCCTGAAAAATGCATCTAAATTGGATAAGCTGTTTCTGAGATTAGCGTGCATAAACATACAAATATACAGACAAAATGAAAAAACATTGTTTTGGGTTCTCTTGTGTGTATAAAGGCACCCCATTATGGTTTTTTAATATATTTACCAGGTACAGACAACAATCAGTTATAGTTATAGATCAGTTACATAGATAGATATAGTATAGATTAAGTAAATAAAAGATAAAAGGTATAGTGCTATAATTACATTGAAATTGGATATATGTCTTCACACACCATTCGAAATTTAATCACTCTCAGCATCCTGTTTAAAATTATGTTTATCTATATTCATGTATTCCGATACATATTTGCATATTTAATCTATAAAATAAATGCTTCACAGATAAATTTTCACTTAATGGTGTTGATTCAAGTTTGGTAGATTTTGTAATAATTTGATAGGGTTTGTTTCATAAACAAGTTTATACTGAAAATTAGGACACACCATCTTTATATACAAAAATATAAAAAAAAATGTTATATTTAATTACAGGTGAGCATCGGCCTGTAGCACGCAGCATGTCGAATCCAGGACTGACATCTGAAGCACAGTTGCGTTACATTAGGCAGTGGTTTGAAGAGTTCAGTGAGCTTCAGAGGGAGGACTTCTTGCCAGTCCTTGCAGCAGCACAGGGTGGCCAACCAGATCAACTTGAAGCTATTCTATCCAAATTATCATGTGATGATAAGCCAGTCAGCTTGTTTCAATGTCGTGTGAGTGGTTTTGTATCTTTATTGATGTGAACAGTGTAGATACGTTACTCCTGAGGACTAAGATGGTTGTCTTGCTACAAAGTGTAGCTGGCAACCGCTGCTCTCCAACTGAAACACAAGTTATGCTTTACAGCGGGGGCAGTGGTACCTCCCCAGTCTAACTTTAATTCTCCCACCTTTAAAATCTTTTTTTTTATATGGAATTCATAGCAAAGATGCCTACATTATGCCTGATGATAATTAGTCACTGTAGCCCATTACAACAAATTATAAGATGTAGCAGAAGCAGCCATAGTTTTTTAATGATGTAACCTAAACAATATGGCCAAAATCCTAGTTCTTTTGAATGGTGGTTAAAAGTAGAGTCTTCAATTAAGAATTTTATGAAGCAAAATATTAATAACCATTCTTGACTAAAGAAACCAATCAACATTGGCTAAGCAAAATAAATCTAATAGAGAATTTTGCATAATTTAACTCTTTTTTTTTTATTGATTCTAGATCAAATTGTTTAATGAGTGGTTTCCTACTTGGGCTGAGGATGAAAGAGATAGACTGATAAAGGCTGTGTCGGAAATCGATCCTGATTTTGGAACAAAACTACAAGATGTACTCGTCAATGGACCGAAAGTTAACGGAGATGCTAATGGACCAGAAGATTTCTTGATATCGTACAACGAGGAAAGTAATGTTAACTACGCACAAAATAACATTGATACCGAATTGGAAAATGACTCTCAAGAGAATGTTGAATCTCTAGCAGTGGCACAGGAGAATATTGCCGTTGAAATAGCAGCTACTTCTTAAGTATAGTACATATCAGGTATTATTGATATTTTTACAGATTTTATTTTATTTATTTTAATAGATTTAAGAAGTATTAGCAGCCTTCATATTATTATCTTTATAAAATATATACTTTATGCTCTTGAATATTTAGCATGTTACAATATATTAATGAAAAACAAAATAGCTGAATAATAACGGTACTTATTCTTGTTATACAAAACAGTACACCCACAACTGATCTATAGGGTTTTATTATTATATAAATATGAACAAAAAGGGCACAATGGAAAAAAAAACATGTTATTATAATTATTAAATAATTTGTATGTCTGAATCATAGGAGTAAATAAAATAAATTTTTACTCATCCAGATAATGGCATGGATTAATCATTTTTTCATTCTCATTAATGTATGTTTATATTACATATATAAAATTTACATCGGACATGTATTAGACTGCAAATTTAAATGTTATAGTGGTCATTTCTTGTGAACCCAATGGTCCAAATCCAGTGTTCTGTGGCATAAATGAGTACCAGTGTACCTGAATATAGATCTTATTTTCACGCACATAATTAAGTTTAAATTGTATGAATACTTTGTGCTTTATAATAAACATTCCGTTTCTTACATCATGCATTCCATTAAATTATAACTTTCCTACATATTTCCTCTTGAAAGATCTGATAAATAGTAAAAATATTTTTTTTGTTTCATATACTTTATAGGAACATTGTATTTTCATTTATTTTTTTCTTAACTTATATTTTAAATACAGTCTTTTACACTCAAAATCCCGTCACAAAGACCAGCTTACTGATATTTTTATATGCTTATAATTTTCTATTGCACACAACTTCCAAAGATGAGATAAAAACAAGTACAAATATAAATAAATGTAATGTGCCAAGATTTTTAATTATTGTACTGGCATCTTTCCTAACTATAAAATGTTTTTTATATTATTTACATTAGTATTAATTATATTATTATATTGGTGACAAAGATATTATGTTTTAGTTTCCAATTGTTGTAAACATTAAAGCCGGGAATACATTGGCGATTCCTCTAGTGTAGCAGATGTCCGTAGTTACATCAACTACAGATTATTTATTGGAAATCACTGGATTTATCCGTAATTCCTATAGTAAGTTCCCTGCTTATTGTAGTACCTATTATTATACTAAACACACTATCGATAGTGATGATATTAAGTTAGGGAACGTGTTATCGACGTCACAACATGTGTGTAGAGTGGTTTAGGAATCCGGCAACTTTCGAAGAACACTGTTAGTAGCGGAAAGGACTATGTGGACTCATTTTAAATTAAATTATTTTCACGTTTCCCTAAGATGAACTTTTGAAGATATAATTATAATCATATTTGATTGAATATTGGAGTCTGATCATGTTATTATGAGATAATAATAAAATTATTTAAGAATCAGTGTACTTGTAAGATACTACACGTTGATCAATTTGTATTGATAAATAAAGTTCTTTTATCTTGTGCCAAACTGTTATTTCATTGTGCAACAAACGTCTCCCTCATATAAATGTAGCAAACATTTGAATATATTATAATAAGTCGTTGTATTTTCCTTATTTCAGATTTCCTTATTTTTGTTATGTATACTGTACCACAAATGAGCTAATGAACTTATGGAGTACAGATTACTGTATACAATAATTGTATGTCTTCTTCGCAGCATTTATTACGGTAGGGCCTTATATTTCATAGTTTCGTACAGAAAATTTCTTTGTATAGATGTTATTTGCGAAAACACGATGTTTGGGCGATGTCAGAGTTGGCGTATCAGAAGTGCTGAATTTTAAATACAATTTGCTCTAACTAAATGACTTATCGGAGATTAATTTATTTGTGGGAGCAATAAGCAAATTTAGGTGTTAGCCGGAAGATTTACATATTAGCCGGTGGGATGAGTTGTTGAGGTGGGATGAGTGGGATGTATTCTTGCTCTGTACGATGCAGCAATAGGAGAACCAACTTTAGGACGTTGGCAACTTGCGGCGGTTTGAAGGAATGATTGGGTTACTTTTTTATCTTGAGTTACTATTATCTTGGCCCTCAGGTAAGAAATTGTCCGATCGACGTCAGCTAACATTATATTATGATTTTGGTTTGGTATATTTACAAACGGCAGTATTTTTCAATATAAGAGACATAAAACTATGAAGAATGCAATACTAAATGGTGGCACAATCAGTTGACTCTCGCCTGTTATCTATGATGTGTAAGCAAGCTAGAATTATAAAAAAGGTGCATTTTTATTAAATTATTTTTTGGAGGAGCGGCCTTAAAGCTTGGCGCCAACTTTAAAAGCAATGGAAAAAATCTTACGTCTTTTTTCAAGGAATACGGCTAATTGTTGTAATAAAAAATAATTGAAATATAAGCATATTTTTATTCATGATCATTATATATTTTTTCAGTAAAAACATAAAAAAAAACAACGATTCATCCCGAGAGAACGAGATCAAGGGAATGACTAAATTGTGAATTCAAATCCCTGGGATTATTTACAAGTGTACAGCCGGCCAATTTAGATACTAAAACACGTATAAATTGTTTTAATACTATTATACAAAAGTGAAACGTTGTTCATTTGTTTATGTCTTTGTACTTTTAAACGCAAGAACACTTTTCTTGTATATGGTACTTTCTAACATAGTCTTAAGAACAAGAACATAAATACGATCAACTTTGAGTACAAGGATTGCATTTAGTAAATCGAAACACAAATTATAAATAAATAATAAAGTTATATGTTTGAGAATATAATAATAATTGGAATAATTAATGTGAGTAAAGATAGGTCAAATTAAGGTTTCATGTTTGATAAAATCCATTCCAAGTATGATGTGACGCGGGTGTAAACTCCAGGCCAGCCTCGACTTCCACATGGCGTCGGCCCATAAGATACGATTCCAACTACCATCCAGTTCTGCAGGGTGGGGATCTGGCCCATAAGAGGTCCGCCCGAGTCCCCTCGACAGGAGTCCTGGCCTTGGTCGCCGCCAGCACACAACTGTCTCTCAGTTATTTCTCTTGACGCCTTTTTGTAGATTCTATTACACTCTTCATTGGTTTTAACAGGCAACGACACCTTGAGTTTTACGTCCGAAGAAGATCCTAGAATAGAGAATATTCAACGTCATAAAAAACAAATAGAGCCATTTTATACATTTTTTAAAGCTGCTGGTTATCCACAGCACATATTATGTGGGACGATTAATATTTAGATATTTAGCGTTAACAAAAAATCTATACCGTAACGTTGACTCTGTTACAATCGAATCATGGTCGTATATAGGGGAGCGAGTGGAATGAGAATCCGTAGTCCCCAGGCAAAATAAAATTCGTGGATATCGAGATAATCGAGAATGGACAGATACAAAATGTAAATGTTTTGTATCTATCAGTTGTCATCTGTCATCATCTGTGATATGCATTCATAACGTCTTATTATAGTTTTGGAAAAAACTAGTTACTTTCTGTAACAAAGCTACAGCCGCACCCATAAATTGAACTCAAAACATGTATAATTTACTATTCAATTGCACAAGCATTACCCTGGTAGGTATGAAATGTTTCCTTAAATCATGACGGATAACAGCTAACTTTTAGGAAAACCTACAACTTTCCCGTCTGATGTAAATGACTTGTGGTTTTTGAAGACGTCAATGTCTATTAAGTAATTTGAATGATGCAAACCAAGGGGCCGGGAAAATCCTTCTTTATTATTATCCTGAAGTTATACTTAAAGCTTAGTAAAGTACTTAAAGCTCTCAGGCTTATAAAGTTTACCTTAAAAAATTGTATTTGTAAGTTTCGAAACACAATTTGAATAGGATAATAATAAATTAACTAGAAAAGTTATTAAGTTTTTTATGACATTGCGGAATTATTTTCTTCTCTTGTCTGTATGACTGAAATATCGTAGTTTCTTAAATTTTTTTCTTTCTTTATATGAAATAAAAAAAGATATCGTAATTTTCAGGTACGGATAAATAATCTAACAAGTAAAATTAAAATACTCAAAATGTATCCAGTAGTTATTGTGTGACGCACACACAATGGCAGACTTATATTATTTTAGTTATATACATCTTGGTGCTATATAAACGTAGCCATAAGTTTAAATACGTACCCAATTATAAATAGGCATTTCAGATTCTAAATAGAACAAAAACTGTTATGGAATAATAATACGTCGACGTTATTTAATGATTAATCAAATAATCAAAAAATGTTAATGAAATATAATTAAAAGAAAAAAATATATGACATTTTAATGTGCCCTATTAATTGGAACGACCACACTGCACGATCTCAAAGTGAAATTAATAGTCACTAATTTAAATCTGTCATTTTAATTTAAAATTGACAATGTAAAAGTTACGAAAACTTTAAAATTTAAACATTGCAATTAAAACCAGTTTTCTAGACGTAATTTATTTGTAATGGTATCTGTTTTTAGATCGTGCTTTATATTAATCGTTATTATATTATCTATTTACTTAAGTAACATTCGTTAAAAAAATTCGGATTCGCTTAACATTTAATGTATTCGCTTATATTATTTCTTTAAGACAATAAAACTCACGTTTTTCAGTTTTACCCCATCCGACTGCTTCCAGAGTAAAATCTTGGAATGTACTTTCTCGTAACGCTACACTATTCGGCAAGCAAATTGGTTTCACGAAATCTGAAAAGTTCAAAAATTTTAACCAATTGTCATTTAAAATTCATGCTGTTCGATGTATAAAAATCCCGCTGTCAGAAATAATTGTGGCCGTTTGATTACCTAAGTACTTGTTCCGAGAAAAGCTTCATTACAGTCGATGACTGCCTGTCATATAAAAACAGGAGTTATACCTGAAGGTTGTACAAACACTACTTCCGAGGACTACATTTAAAAATAGGTAGCTTCGCTCACCTTATTATAAAGAACA
Source organism: Phocides pigmalion okeechobee (assembly GCA_018251015.1). Classification (NCBI taxonomy): domain Eukaryota; kingdom Metazoa; phylum Arthropoda; class Insecta; order Lepidoptera; family Hesperiidae; genus Phocides; species Phocides pigmalion. The sequence continues at coordinate 11,200 of DWON01007744.1, forward strand.
CATCATTAAGGAAGAAAAAAATTGGCATAAGACGAACCATGTAAAAATATGTTCTCAAATGTTTTCTGAGTCTTCCATCTGTCTTTTGAAAACCTTTGTTAGACAAAGACCTTATTAATTTATGCCATACAAAATAATCATGTGCTCTCTGAATCCAGCTGTTTCGTTTTGTTTTTTTTCAGTTCATCGAGCCATTTATAGCGACATACTAATTTGTCTGCTCGTGGTTGCTACTTGAGAACCGTTCTTCCTCAATGAATATCCTATCCTATTTTAACGGTCGATGTATCCGGTATATCCGTACATGATGTGTAACGACTACTTACCATTAAAAGAAATCTCTGTTTTGAGTCGTATTAACGCTATGTCATATTGTTCATTTCCATCTGCTGGGTTGTACTGACTGTGAGTTACAATCTCCTCTATTGGCACATCTTGGACCGGTGGAGCACACTCTTCGGAGTTGCAGTCGACTTTGCTTGTAATATTCCATTCACCAAGACGTACTTGAGACCTGTAATTGCCAATTTATAAAAGTTTTGTTAAAATCTATATTGACCAATAGACACACAGTATCTATCATAGTAGCTTTGGATCTAGAATTTATGAGTCCAGTCAACTTATTGTTACGGAACTAAAAAATAGTCTTTGCGGCCTTGTCTAGATACTGTGTCACTTTTTTATGTTTGCCTAAATTGGGCTAACAAACTTATAGGAATCATTATTATCACATCAATGAGGCTTCATCGTGAGATCAATCGGTAGTATTCAATTCAAGAAGTCGTGGACCCAACCCAGCGAAATGATAATTACTCTGGCAATTGATATCCAAAAAATAGAGATCAACTTACGGAATCCAGTTTGGTGGTAGCTCTGCTCCTTTAATACAATGCGCGGCAGTTAAGATGTATCTGGAGGATATTAACACACCTCCGCAGTAGAAACCACTACCTTTCGCTGTATACAAAAACACATTTTCATGTCATTGATTTTTTTATGTGACAAGAATAGCAAACGAGCAGGCAAACCACCAGATGTTAAGTAGTCACAGCCCATAGACATCCACGTACAACCACAAACACGACCGAAATCCTATCTGAGTTAGAACTTAGATGCGTTGCTACTCCTGAGGTCTAACATGGTCGCTTCGCTTCAAAGTGTAGCCGGCAACCGCACCTCTTCAACCGCAACACAAGTAATGCTATACGACGGATTATGAGGGCGGCGGTGGTACCTGAATACTGAATATAGGAGGGAATAGTAGGTCAAGATTTAGAAAATAACTCATTTATATAAGAAAGTACACAAGCGTAACGCATAAAGAATTATGTTAAAAGAAAATATAATTACGTTTGTCGTATCGTATGAGTGCCATCCACGGGTGCTCGTCCAATTGTGTTATGGCACCCCCGACAATTCTGTCACTATTTTGGATCCCACACACTGATATATT
>DWON01007745.1:0-12651 GCA_018251015.1 Phocides pigmalion okeechobee
GAGGCCCAAATGGTTCGTCGTGTTAAAGCATATTTAAATCGTATGCATGTGGAAACTGACGAAGAGCGTCTTCATGCACTTTCTTTAGAATGTGAAGGTTCAGGGCCTGCTCCGACTATGCCTCGCCGTCGACACCCCTCTCCTTCATTATCTACTACGAGCAGCGCCTCATCAGCTAGCGAAAGTAAAAAGAGTTTCGCAGGAAATAAATTTGGCGCTGCTTCGCCACAAGCTGTTAGAAAGCTCTTAGCATTATCAGAGCCAGCTAAAACGAGACCTCATCAACCTAGACCACCGCCATCTGGACCGTCCCCTTGCTCTCATAGACGCGATGGACCTGGACCTGGCATATGCTGTTCGCGTGCTGCTCATGAGAGGTCTCATTCGGATACACCTACTCCCATGCCGGTAGACTTATCGGCTGAAAGTAGCAGTGTAACATCTTTAGTGAACTTGCCATTACGGAAGACTGGATCAGCAACTTCGAGTGATAGTGGCCACGGCTCGTGTACAACGACAAGCAGTGTACGACCGGTACCCCCACCGAGGATGCCACAAGCACCATATACACTTGTTTCGCAAGTAGCGCGCTTAGAACGACTCAGCCGTGCACATTCTCACGAAGGAGTAACGGGCAATGTACGAACATACGATTACTATCACGATACGCCCGATGATGAAGATGACGATCAACAAGTGTCAGCAGTTTAAAATTTTAATACTCTAATTGATTAGATGTCTATTCACTTAGTTCATTTTGTAATCTCACTTGACGAATAGAGAGCACGAGTTATATACAATTTTTTCTTATAATTATTATTATCAATATCTTGTATGTAACCCTTTTAATTAAGTTTAAAGACTGTATTATTTTAAAATTAAGAACATGTCCTAGTGTTACATAGAGTAAATTTACATGTAAGCCATGCCTCTATTATAATTATCATTATTATTACTAAATATAACGTGACCCACCAGTTTCCAGTTATATCTAGAGATGTTTGATGTACCAATGATAGGTGAATTCTGTGTACTCACCTCTGGTATTTTCTACATTCCGTTTTTTGTATATTATTTTTATAATTGCGATTATTTATAATATGCAACTTAGACCAAATAATAATTAATGTACCTTTTAATATTTACGATTCAGATTTTTTTTTTTAATTTTAAATAATTGTATAATTTAGTAATTTTGGTAGCTTTGTGGACCAATAATAAGTTTGAATATTAAGTCTTATGGTAGCAGTTTGAGATATGTTTATATTATGATTTTAATTATTCTAATTGTATATAATAAAACTAATAATTTGGTACTTTATCTATTGTTTATTTAAAGTCACATTTGGTACCTATGTTTACATTGACGATTGAATATTAATATTATTCACAAATTTATTCTTGTCAGTTTTGTAAATCTCGTAAGGTAATATAAAGATATTATGAAATATTTGTATTATTATTACTGCAAATCTAGGAAAAATATCTTTCGTGCCACATCATGTTAATGTTTTCTGCATTATTGATTTTATTGCTACTTTGAGGGAAAATCAGTTCAATTTCATTTCCCACCCCCTCGAAGTAGCTTCTTCATTATACATATACTAGTTATATATATAGATATATTCAAGTCAAGATTGCAACTCAGAAACATTATATTTATACGAACACATACCTTCAGAATTACTTATGTAAATCTGATATTTTGTATCAAGGATGTTAAATTAAAATAAATACATATGTTTGATAATATCAATATAAAATTTATTCATAATGGAAAATTTATTCATAATTGGAAAACATACTTATTAAAAATAATTTTTCCTAGTAGCTTCTATACATATTACATAATTTTAAAGTTATAAAAAGACAATATACAGAAAAATAATGACATTACAATATAAGAAATTGCAATCCTAGTTCATTTATAATGTAATCTGGAAACTAGATAAACTTAGTATAAATGCAAGGAATGTCATATCACGTGTATTATCTAAACAGAGCAATGTAATCACTTTCAAGTGGATGCAAATTAGGGGCTGGTATCACCAGACTATGCAATGGCGGGCCTAGCTCGCAAGTTTGCATGTCATTTAATGACTTCACAGCTATCCTCTGATCTGGAGCACCAACTCTTGACAAACCTATTGCCAAATGTTCTTTGTTTAAACCTGAAAAAGAAAACATAGGTACTGATGCTTATTTATATTGAAATTAAGATGGTATTGTAACCTTAAAACATAGTTTTGTATTATGTTACTGTGTATATGTGGAAAACTGTAATCTGCAGATTACCATGTAACCAAAACTAATTTGTGACATTTTTAGATTTTTATAAATAGTATTAGAATTATGAATGCCTCTTGAGAATTAGTGCATACAGATCACAGGTGGTCTGCAAGAAAATAATTGGTCCAATATTAAAAATAACACTTTTCAAAGTTTAATAGTTGTATTAAGTAACAATTTATTCTTTGTCTTTATGGTTTCAACCCCTATTTTTGTCAATTGGTCCCTGGTCAAAAATTTTATGCTAAGAACCGCCGAACAAATAAACAAGTAAAAAAATAGGGTATATTAATATTTATTATTTTCATATTTTTATAGTTAATAATATTGGCAGTAACCACAAAAGAAACTAGAGTATTTATTTTAATGAAATATTAATAATACCAGTGCGTGATCATTTGAACACCGCCAAATTAATATGTGCAGTTTGATGTCAGAATTGAATTGATACTTTCGACCTACTGTAGTATTTTGAAACTATTTTGAATAATAGATGGGTGTTTGCCATCAAAACAGGAGATGGAAAACCATTTTTAATATTGTTTTATTCTTAGATGCAAAATGACTTAAAAACTGCAATTAAATACATCCAAGCATATGACATCACGAACTGTTCAAATAGATTGGTTGGTGGTGTTGCCATTGAATACATCCCATGTATTTTTCCATTTTTTGACACACTTAAGTAAGAGAATTACTTTTGTGCTAAAAATAAAAGGTAATTGAAATCACAAAGCGATTAAGTGACAAAATAATGATAAAGGTATTTATAACAGTAAGTTAAAAATACAAACAAAATAATATTGTCGACAATCTTCAAATATCGTACAGTTAAAAATGTTTGTAATTTCAAAATATCTGTTATTTTCTAGGGTTGTTTGTTGTTGTTCCTGGTATATAAAAGTAATATTTCTAAATTCTTATGACAGTTTCTGTTGTATGGGCGATTAACAAATTAATTGGAATATATATTTTAAACCATAGAGACTCTTATGGGGAGTCCAAAACTAATTTTAATCCCAAAAATATCAACGATTATAAAAATAAATTAGGGCAATATGCTCATTGGTGGCGCCGCGCGATTAGTGTTCAGCGATAATTATTTGATTACAATTACTTTTTTCACATTTGAATGGATCTTGAATTGGTATACTGTAAATTACAATGTTTCCACACTTATTTATTGTAACAAATATATTGTTTGAGCCACTCAGAAGATATTTTATCTATTATACATAGATACAGATTTAATAAGGTGACTGTAGCAGTAATGCAGCTAGATTTTGTATTTAATGAAATGCAGTAAATTAATCGTAAATAAATTTTGCTTTAGAAGTAATATAAGTTAGTTATATTACCTATAGATAAATTATATTTATTTATGTAATTATTATATTTGTAATATACCACATCACAACTGTCAATCATTGCTTAAGTAAACATAGCTTGTACCTTTACTGTTCTTAAAACATTACATCTTTTAACTTAAAAAGTGTTTCCTTTCACTAATATAAATATTTATGTATATATATTATTACCCATAATCAAAATAAATTTAGTACTACTATCATACCAAGCCTCTAACTAGCTAAATAGCTTGGCTATCAAAAAGAGAAATCTATATATAAAAAGAAATTTCTACATATCCTTAAAGGATTGTTTGATCATCATGATTTGTCACCAAAAGGTTACCTGCCTATTATTTGCCTTCTAAGAAATTAAATGTAGTTACCTTTATCTGGTTTGTTTTCTATTATCTGAACTAATTGTGATGCTGCTTCTTTTACACTCATGAATTTAGGATCCATGTATTGACGAACTTTCTTTGTTAGTGATTCCTCAGTAGGTTCCTTTACTTTAATATCTGTAATAATATCTCCATATTATTATTTGAAATGACCTAATATATATAATGTGAACAGAAACACATATACATCCATTCTCACATGCAAGTATTCATTCACAGATAGGAGTATAATCTGCCTGGTTTAACAATTTCCCTGTGGGTTACAACACTGCTGTGTAATGGGCGGTGTAACGGGCATGCGGCTTGTACACACCTATGTTGTACAGACAAATCTGTATGGATTATAGGTGAACAAAAGTTCTATGTTTACGTCGCCGCTACAAGACTGGGGGCGAACAATACGTCTATGGAATCGAAGATGATACACTAAAAATACATTATTTCAATGAATTGTCGGCACATCCCTGTTTAGAGAAATAAGCTTCAGCTTAGTTTGCCTCCCGCAACATTTGGTCATATCTGACCAAATATTTGTGAGTCTGGCCTTTCTGGCTTTTTTGGTAAATACATGGTGTGTAGAGTCTACATGGTAAAACAGGTATCTCAATTTAACTCTTGTCCTGCTGTATGTATGTAGGTATGTTGGGATATAAAGAAAATTATATCTAGAGTTTTGGGATAAATATTTGAATTTATATAATGCCAAGCCTGGCTTTTGTTATTTAGTGGATGCTAAACCTATTTACAGAGTACATTACAATAATCTTTGTTTCTTTTCTAATAAATAATGGCATAACTAGCTACATTAATAAATTATACTTCCCAGTGTGATATGTTTTGTATCTACAAACCCTTAACTTGTATATAGTTTAAGGTTCTGATACATACCTAGGAGACAAAGTGTGTGTAAATTTCTTGAAAAGTTTCCAATAATTTTTTCAAAGAAACTGTCAGGTTTCCAAGTATCTGTCCAATAGGGTATAGACACTGTTTCCCCAAAGTTGTAAAGTTGCAAACCACAACAGCCCGCAGCATTAATTATAGATGCATTATGTATTATCTGTAAGGACAAAAGTGACATCAATAAAGTTATTTGAAAAATTCCAGTAATGGATAAGAAGCTATTACAGACATAAAATAACATATACCCCTGAAGAAGGTCTGAATATCAAACTAATACGACTACTATGTGTTTTCTAAAGCAATTATATTCTGCTTCCTTATAACACTAACAGGTGTGGCAGTGATGCTGCTATAATCAAACTACATGGATAGTATAAGACTTTTCAGAAAACTTATTTATATAAAGTAAATGTATATGAATTTGTATCTCTGAGGAAGGAAGGTCGTTGCTCCTTTTTAGGATAATTCCAATATACACTGAACATTTTATTTAATTTCACCAGATTTAAATTTTGAAAACTTTGTTTTGTATACCTGTGTCTCAACACCAAATTCTTTAGCACGTAGAAGCATATCTGTGTGTGTAGTAGCACCCAAAGGATCTCCAACTACCAGTAGAGCTATTTCATTGTCCTTTGCTTCTTTAAGAATGTTATCTATACTAGTCTCACAGAGTTCACGGTCAGCTATAATTAAAGGTTTATCATAGAATTCTTCCTAAAATAGAATGTTTTATTTAGAAAAAAGAAAAAAAAAATTAAGGGAATAGTTATAAAAATTAAAAATATTGAAATGAATATAGTTTACTTTTTACTACAGCCAGGCGTTACTTACCAAAACCTCTTTTCCAACTGTAAGTATTGAAGTATAACCTTCCAAATAAACTTTGTCACATGTTTTGATAGTTTCGAGCCCTCTTATTGTAATGTCTTTAGCATCACCTAAACCTAAACCAATTAAATAAAACATATTTGTATATCTCCCGTGTTGCTTCTTTACATGACGTATTTTACAAAATACGTTTAGTGTTACAATTTTCTACTGCACAAAATTACTTAAGAACTCCCGCAAAATCAAAGACGTCTAATCGTTTTCTTTCATTCTCTCATATGTCAATTTGACATGTATACGTATGACAGGTATACGTATAATCTGATTTATACAATGATATAGGTAGTTCTACTCAATTGCTTATAAATTAATAGAACGCGTAGAAAAAATCTATATCTATGGGTCGTACTTTTGGTGATGGCATTCGCTATTGTAAACGAAAACTACCATTTGCAATGACATAATGACGAATCAGCTTAATGCTAGTATGATTGTTTAATTAACATGACAGTTATCATGTAACGCTTTCCCTGTGGCTACAAAACTACTGTGTAATTCTGGGCGCGACTCGCTTGCGGCTCCTAGCTCCTACACACCTGTATTGTACGGACAAATTTGTATAGACTACTGCTAAAAATACAATATTTCAGTAATTTGTCGGCGTATCTTCAGTCCAATCAAATAAGCTTCAGTTTAGCGCCACCTCCCGCAATACTGACCAGATCATATATGTCCGCGCCGCAGTCAAAGTGTTAAGCGTTTTAGATATAAAGATTTTTGGCAACGAGGATTCATGTGAATTATTTAATTATTGCATTGGTACCATACAGCAGTAAATTACATCGTTTAAAGTTGAATGTAAACAATCATATAACATAATAAAAAGTATAGTGCGGTCTATTTTAAGGTCTTAAAAGTAAGTCTTAGAAGTCTCATTTTTGAGTAAACTCCCGTAAGCACGACAGTAACAGGTTGATACTTGTTTTTTAATAAGATTTCTTTTGCAACTGAGATTTGCGCTAGGCTGTCTTTAATATTAGATTTCCGTAATTTTATCATCTTCACTGGTGGTAACATAAATCTAACTTTTTTATTAAGTTTATTTAAGTAAAGATAAATAAAGGATATCCTTGCAATTATCATATTTCGTTATCTTCGTGCTGTCTCCATTTCTTTATCTTTGTTTTCAGTGGCGCCATCTACGAAGAGCTTTGCGTAAATCAATCCATTTACCCTACTACTGTGGCTACTTACTTACATTGGCATAGATAGTCAAAGGACAACTTATAGAGTTATATTAGTATTCTGTGCACACGTCACTGTCACTGTCACACATTGATTTATTTGGTGTAGATTTGATTTGATAGAAGGGGTTTTTATTTTGTATAAAGAATAAATATTTTATAAGAATTCCTATTGTATTTGTTATTATTTGTGTTAATTTCCCAATCGGATTGATTTGGTTATATAAACTAATACAACTCGTTCAAATATGATTTCAAGGAAAGGACAGAAAGCTATAAACGAAGGCGTCGTTGGCAAATATGTAAAAAAAGATACACCTCCAGACTTGCCAAGTGAGTACGACACTTTATTACATGTCTTTCATTGTGGATATTTGTATTAGTACTGTAAATATAACGTATAGTTTCATATTTCCCTATTAATATTTTATCATGAGATAGATTTAGTTTACATGTTATTTTGTAATTTATTGAACGGAAACTATTACTCACTCCTTCCACAGTTGAAAAGTTTGTTTCTTACATTTGTTTAAAATGTTATAAATCTTAAAATGTGTAATGTAATAAACTTTCTATTATTTTCAGTAATAAATGTTTGGACGACAGGTAACAATAGGCGGCCACGTAGCCAGCCCTTTGCAGCTAGCGATGGACACTCGCAAAGCATTGAGAACAAATTTGGTAAAGCTCAAACCATGAGCGGTCATGCAGGCAAATACACACCTAGTGAATCGGTTCCAAACTTAGCACACAGGTAAAATATGAATGCAAATGATATATTAACGCTTTCCCTATGGTTACAACACTGTTGTGTTATTCTGAGCACGATGCATTAGCAGCTCCTACACACTTGTGTTGTACAGTCAAATTTGTATGGATTATAGGTGAACAAAAGTGCTGTTTTTACGTTGGAGCTACAACATTGGTGGAAGACATTACGTCAGTGTATTCGTAGATAATACACAGATGCTAAAAAATAACAATATTATATACAGTCTAATCAAATAAGCTCCAGTTTAGGGCTGCTTCCCACAATACAGACCTGATCATATCCTGACCAAGCCACAGTCAAAGTTTTAATGTAATAAATGGAATAGAATTGAAGAAATTGTTTTGGCAGTGGTGAAACTACTACCAATTCCTTCCTTCTAACAATAGTGACATGTGCATCAGTTCATTCAAACTTGACATTTTACAGGTTGGACATAAATTTACTTCTTAGAAAGAAAAAGAGGGACACTTTTCTTTGCTATTTGGTGTTTGTTTCAAGTTTACGTTGATGAAATTGGATGCTTTTTAATTACCATAATTGAAAAGTATGATGATTCACATTCTCTAGTAACCAACCATTTCACAGATTTGCTAGCTTATCAACAAGTGCTGATGCAGCCAGCACATCTAGCAACTACAATTCACAATATCATTTGGATGCAAACTTGGTAAGCAATTAAATGTCTTAATATTTTCAATTTTAGTGCTTATATACGATGCAGTGGAATATTTTTACTATTACTACTACTTATATAACTTAAAAAGTATGTATATACAAGTGTATGTCTAATGTATGTATGTACAAGAGTAGAATTATGAATTGTTTTCAGTGCGATATTTGTCATTCGAGTTTAGTGATTACTAGTATATTGTTCGTAAAAATGACACTGTTTACACGGACACGGATAATGGTATCTTCGAGATGAGAGATTCTCTCCATCTAAATGGGCCTTTATGCAAAAAAGTACATATAAAATTGTAAAAGTACATATAAAGTTCTAAATTAATTGGAAAGTTTCATTATTTTTATTATGATAGAGTAAGAAACGGGCACGCAGGCCACCTGATGGTAAGTGGTCACTGCAGCCCATGGACAACCACGTCCAATCTCAAATAGAACAGAAGTTCTATTTAAGGATTGACACGGATGCGTTTCTACTCTTGAGGTCTAAGATGGTCGCCTCCAATCATGTGTATCCGGCAACCACACCTCCCCAACCGAAACACAATACATGAATAACATGTTGTTTTACGGCAGGTTATGAGGGTGGCGGTGGTACCGCCCTGGGCGAGCTCTAACGGTTCTACCACCTTTCATGGATGGATTTCATGGATTACGGGCAAACAAAAGTGTTGCGTTTACATCAGTACTACAAGCCTGGGGATGGACTTTACGTCTGTGTGTTTGTTGATGATACACATATGCTAAAAATTTCAGTGAATTGTCAGTGCATCTTCTTTCCAGAGAAATAAGTTCCAGTTTAGTGCCGACTCCCACAACGCGGACCCAATATAATATATGGTAACCGCAATCAATGTGTTACTACTTTTATTTCGGCGCGTATATATTAGATCGAGTCAGGATTGCGGGAGGCAGCCCGAATTGGACCTCTTTTCTCTAGACTGATATGCCGACAATTCACACAACTATTATATTTTTTAGCATCCGTAAGACATTTACGAATACACATCCGTCGTTTCCTCTTTTAGTCTTGTAGCTCCGACGTAAACACAGCACTTTTGTTTGCCCGTAATCCATACAAATTTGTCCGTACAATACAGGTACATATGTAGGAACCGTAAGCGCGTCTTGCCCAGAATTACACAGCAGTTTTGTAGCCGCAGGGAAAGTGATAAACATTGTGATTTTTCGTAAGTGATAGTTACTGTTTCAGGCCTCACATTCAACATTGAATGAAATAGATGACTCATTCAGTAGACAAACTAGCCACAGGTACTACAGACAGCAGCAAGAAGATCCAATATACCAAAACCAACAACAGGTATCTTTTTTTTTATTGTGAAAGAGTAAGAAACGGGCATGCAGGCCACCTGATGTTAACTGGTCACTGCAGTCCATGGATAACCACATCTAATCTCAAATAGAACAGAAGTTTTATTTAAGGATAGACGCGGATGCGTTCCTACTCTTGAGGATGGTCGTCTCCAATAATGTGTATCCGGCAGTCACACCTCCCCAACCGAAACACAATACATGAAGAGCACGTTGCTTTACGGCTGGTCATGAGGGTGCCGGTGGTGCCGCCCTGTGCGAGCTTTAACGGCTCTACCACCTTGTATCTGATATAATCTTGAAGTTATTTAAAATGTTTGTTGTGCATTTATATTTTACATGAGTACTTATTTATGTTAAAATTTATTAGTCTCAAAAGTGCAGAATTTTTATGTCTTATAGCAGCCTATTATAATTATATCCCAGCTCTAAATAGTGTGACTATTATTTTAGTCGAGCTTTCTAATCAGTTACACTACTATCATTGAGTTACTGTTATTACATTTAGCAACTGTTAGTAGGATCAACTACAAATAGGTAACAATTGCAACTGTAGCTGCAATGTAGTTGTTTCCAGGAAACCACAGGTAATTCAGAGTTATATAATAAAATCTAACTGGTCCTCGTTGACATAGTTGTGCTGTTGGATGTTAATAAGGTTTCTGACCCGTTGAGACTTAGTCAAGTAACGGGTAATGACATGTGACTATAGTAGTATATGTTGTCTATTATAATCATAAAAGAAAAAATAATGAAATTTGTTTTCATGAAAGTCATGCATTATCAAAAAATAACCATTACATAAATGTGTCATTCTGCATTACCATTGTGATTACTTAAAAGTTATAATAAATAAATATTACAGGAGGTACATTATAAAAGCATTAGATATGAAATTTGATGCCTTACAAGTAATCAAATACATTTATATTAGATGGACATATAAAAAATTGTGAGAATTACCTATATATGTATGTTTATTACAATATTTTGTAATCTACTACTTTTCGAAACATTGATTGCAATTCTATATTCACATATTACTTTGAATGCCTTATGTTAATTAAGAATGAGTATGAAATATATTTCTTAAGTACCACCACATAAAATACTGTTAGCAATATTATGTCAAGGCTCATACGATTCAAGATTTTACCGACAATATTAATATGAATTTAGTAATAATACTAAAATGTTACATTCCTGAAGGTTCAGCAGCAAAAACAACAACACTACAGTTCCCGCGAGTCAAGCATGCCTCGCATATCGTCCAATCTGAGCTTGTCGCCGCGGTTACACCCTCCATCTCCTCACTCCATACGCCTGCATTGTACTGACTGTAAGTACATTCTCTTATCATGCTTGCAAGTTCTACCAAGGGTATTTATAATAGGGTGCAGATTTACTGCAATTTTGAATCAGTTAATTTACCAACACTTAAATATATATTTTTTTTTATGTTACATAAAGAAGAAAGTATTCTAATGTTATTTCTTTACATAAACTCGCTGGTGCAAATATTTAAGGCGTTATATTAATTATATACATTTTTTGTTTATTTCGTAAATTACGATTATATTTAACACATTTTTTTATATACAGCATATACAACAGGCAGTCAATCGTCTCCAATATATTCAAATTACGTCAACACATCTGTGCTTCCATATCACAACAAGGGTCCCAGTAACAACATGATATCATCTAGTCAAGGTGTGTATGATAATTGTATTCATATTTTTGATATTGCTGTCCGCCTGATCATGCCAATAAATACATAGAATCGAATTGGCTCAAAGAACAGCTGTGTTCAGTAGTGAAATAAAATGAAAATGAAAGCTAAAATTTTGTTTATATAAAATTGTTTTAATTGTTTTATTAACACTTTAGGCTATATTGATTACGGGCGAACACAAATGCCGTGTTTACGTCGGCGCTATAAGGCTGGGGGCGGACATTACGTCTGTGTATTCGTAGATGCTAAAAATACAATATTTCAGTGAATTACCGGCATATTTTCAGTTTCAATAATACAGCTCCAGCTTAGGGCCGTCTCTCGCAACGCTGACTCGATAATATGTGAGCCCCGCAGGCAAAGTGTTAATATCAGGCGGCCTGTATGTTCATTTGCTTTTGTCTTATTTAAAATAAAAATTACTATTTCACTACATATCATAAATCATGCAAAACAGGCTCAGATGAATGTGAGTTGCCACTGCCGCCGGGTTGGTCGGCGGACCGTACGCTACGTGGTCGCCGCTACTACATGGACCACAATACGCAGACCACGCACTGGACGCACCCGCTGGAGAGCGTGCCACAGCCCTGGCAACGTGTCTCCACGCCGCATCATGGGGTTTATTATTTCAAGTGAGTTATGTTCACATCTAGACTTATTTAGAGGTCTTGGTCGAAGAATATTATTCAACCTGTTGGATCACGATGTTTGGGCGGTTATGATTGTCCAATCAATATTTTTAGTTGAACCCCTTCAATCCGTCCGATGTGATGGTCAGTTACACTTACAAGGTTGGTGATTATCTTAAATCTCAGAAGTAGCTACTTATTTACGCATAATTACCGGGAGAACTTGTACATATCCACTTACCACTTATCCGGTTGCACGCTCGTTGGACCTATGGTCCTATTGTTATTTAGTGTTTATTACCCCTATCAATTACGTTAACTAAGCAATTAACTCCTTAGCGTGAAGTTATTTATCTACTTTTTTTTCTTATTGCGAAAGAGTAAGAAACGGGCATGCAGGCCATCTGCTGTTAAGTGCTCACTGCAGCCCATGGACAACCACGTCCAATCTCAAATAGAACAGAAGTTCTATTTAAGGATGGACG
>DWON01007746.1:0-12651 GCA_018251015.1 Phocides pigmalion okeechobee
CATAGAAACAGTTATATAGTATATATGGATTTACTTTTAGAGGCGTTTTATCATAGGTCGCCGCCAAGTACATATTTACTGTGGAACTAATTGCAAAAAAATTACTATTAAAAAGACAGTTTTAAGGAGTTTATCTATCTGAGGTTGTACGTAGATGCGTCACGACTCCTGAGAACTTAGGAACTTTCAAATGTTTTCGACATATAGATCTCTTCAACCAAAAGTCAGGGATACCTCCTTGGTCGAACAACCTTTCAAATAGGTGTATATTTACATATCAAAAAACTGTAGTATATCTTTATGTAAGCCAGTTAGTTAGAAGCCACTTGTTCCAGTCGTATGACAGCGGAGACGGGTGACCTACGATAACCCGCGCGGCGCCACTAACTCTCCATTCATCTATTATTGCTACACAACAGCCGTTTATGTTGCGGACCGATTACTTTTAATTGGCCACTTTATCGCTCCAAACCATAATTGTCCGCTTTGTATGTACATGAGTGCAAGCTTATATCAGGCTGAAAAGAGTATATTCTTTGAGACTTAGCTCCAGTCTTTCATTAATCCATTACTGCCCCACTGGCGAGCACGGGTCTCCTCTCAGAAGAAAAGGATTAAGACGTAGTCCACTACGCTGGCCAAGTCCAGACTAGTAGAATGAGTAGAGTCAGATAAGCTAGCTCTACTACATTGACTATGTGAAAGAAAACTCTTGCGCAAATAGGAGTCTTCGTGATATTTACCTTTAAGCCGAGTGATAATGAAGGAATACCCACATAACAATGAGAAAATAATATAAAAGATCGTGCATCCGCGTACTTCATTTCTTATTTGTCGTTTGGGGACTTTTGGGTGGTTTTGTGACCTGGGAGCTGGGGTAAATACGACAGAACAAGTTCATATTCTTCATGACATACATTTAAACTTGATGGCTATGGATATAATTCGGCTCTGAAGGTACTGCCGCCGGCATCTACCGTTGTAATCCTTTCTTCTTCGATTGGAAAAGAATGATTAGAAGTTACACTTACAAACGAGGTGATTACATGACTTCAGGAGTAGCAATGTATCTACATACGACCGTAGATGAGACTTCGATTTTGTTGTTGTTTAAGCTGGATCTCCGTGGGCGGCAGTGACCATAAAGTTGACTGACCCGCTCATATTTCAAATTTCATAGAAAAATTGTTTTCAAGCCGAACAAACGCTACGTTGCATATTTTCAAATGGTTTCCATGATATTATAGCTGAGATACGCATACGTATGAGAATATATTGCCATGATCTAACCATGACTCATTTCATTAAATTGTTGTGAGATTCCAATGAACATTCGAATTTATTGCCTTGCTTAACAATTTCAGTTATGTGAGTAAAGCAGCTGCAAAGCCCACGTTCTGGTGTCACGGTGCATGTAAATCTCAATGGCGCCCATTTCCCAACGTCCACATGTCATTTCATTGATAACCGATAGCTGTAACGGGACTGACTAGTTGTTTTATTAATGAAACCTTCGATATACAGACAACGTTCATTAAGAACCACGTAATGAATGCATACGTAATGGGATGATCGAAATGATTGATTTAGACAAGAGTTATGTTATCTCATCGGGAACACAAACACGTAATCTTCGGATTTGAGAAAGCCGGTTTTACTTTTTAGTCACTGGAATTCCTTTTGGTGGTACTTTTTTAAAATAAAATACCTGTTCAATTTCTTCACACCCGTTTTTCGTTTCGTAATATAGAATTCATACCACTACTTAAGAATTTTGGACTGGGTGGATACAAACAGAGCAAGTAATACGAGCAGAGCTAAAGCAAATGTAGATATTATTTTTAATAATTTTCATGACCAATCTATACAAAATAGGTAAAACTACAGAAAAATACATGGATTATCATTTTCGTGGTTAAATATCGGTATTAAAGGAGGATCATGAATTTGAACGTTATGTACTTATGAGTTTTTATGTAGCGTCGTAAATCTCAAACGAATTAAATGCATTTTTATTTTGTTAAAAACAGGCTTCAATTCAATAACTTAAGCTTCCTTTGACAAAATCTGCTCAATCTATAGAAAATAATCAGTTTATGTCCAAGATAATGTGGGGATTTTATTCATACGTTAAGTAATCAATGAAAGGATAGGTATTAATTATAAGTTAAATTTAAAGAAAATCATATCCTAATCCAATAGAACTGCAATAATTTGTTTAAACTGGGCTGCAGACTGGACAGGCTGCAAATTACTTCTAACTTTTTTATTTGCAACAGACTAATTTAAACTTTTACATAAAAAGATAGCTAGCTATAAACAATATTAATTTTGACCAAACCCTATGATAGAACAAGAGCGTGATAAATTTAGTTTTATTAAGTGTAGACCCTGAGATACATAAAATTTGGTCAATGGACATGTTCAATTGGTTACAATAAGTAATTAGGCGGTACAGTTATTTAACAGTTCTTATGTTATAAGATTACCAATATAATTAGATTTTGAACTGCTTTTCTACCAGTTTACAAATCACGTATATTTTTACGATTTATATTTACGAATTTATTTACGAAGCAACTGCACAGAAAATCCTCGTGCAAAGTCGAGTTAGAAGCTGTGGAAAATAATAAAAAAGGTACCAGTTGACACCAATCTATCCATCTAATATCAGTGTCAGTTTTCTAGTATGATCTCAGTAGTAAAGTACGTGATAGGCTCGGAGCGAGCAGCAATAGGTGCGTAACGAGTGTCGCGTTACGTATCACATCGCTGCGCGGTCCCGCGGCTCCGATGGCCGGCGCCGGCGCATTGACACTCTTAGGGCTGATGTTAATCAATAGAATTGAATACCATATGACTTTAAGCTAATATTATCGTGAAATTTATACATTTTACTATGCACCGCGAATTCACGATTAACGATTTTTGTTTTTTTTTATGTGAAATGAGTAGCAAACGGGCATGCAAACCACCTGATGTGAAAAAGTCGCAGCCAATAGATATCCACGTACAACCATAAACACGTCCGAAATCCTATCTGAGCTTGAACGTAGATACGTTACTACTCTTCTCTACGACTCGCTTCAAAGTGTATCCGGCAACCGCACCTCTCCAACCGAAACACAAGTAGTGCTTTACGGCGGATTATGAGGGCGACGGTAGTACTTCCCCGGTCGAACTATAGTTTTCCCGCCTTTAAATTCGATTCCTGTAACTTTGAACCTGGAATTTCGGACCAGTTGCATGGCACGTGGGTATGTTAAGACCATATTAAGAACAACACGTGATTAGCCCCAAAACTGAGCATCATCAGGGTAAGTTGACTCTGCGACGGTTAATCGCTGCATTTTAAGTTAAATGTATAATGGTTTATATTTTTACCCTTTTCTCTTTTCCTATCTTGATAGTACGTGTCTTGAAATATATATCTTTAGACATATCTAATGATATATTTTATGATTTATATGTTGATTTTGACCCATGACCCAAAACCTCGTGTTAGCGGATTAGTGTATAATGGTTAACAACAGCTTTATACTACATATTAGGCATCTAAGTTTAAATTTGAAACTTTATGTTTGTATTATTATTGGGTAATCTTCAGTAAAGGTAGTGTAGTTACGAAGAAACCCGAGAAGGGAGCACGCGAGCCAACCCTACACACTTCTGACGCACGCGTATGTATAATAAAATTTACATCAAATGTAAAACGATACGTGTCGTTAGTGCTCCTACTCGCTTAGGATTCTGAATTTCTCAGAACCTCATTTTAGTTCAGGAACCTGTTCTAGAAGCCGTGTATATTGCATTTTAATAGCACCGGACAGGAAATACATAGGTAAATTACTCGTTTGAAATTGAAATAGGTACCTGTTTGTCTGATCGTCAACCTAGTTCAAAAATAAAATATTCGATATAAATAGTTTTCATTGAAGAATTTTCATTTATTGACGCATTATGCGATGGATCGATTCAGTCAAGTGAATTAACAAGTAATCGATGATACGTAACGTTCTATCTTTAATCTTATCAACACCCATATTTAAGAGTATCTCTTTAAGAGTAGCTCTATTTAATTAGAGTATTCGATTACGCTCAAAGATTTAGAATTACAAAATAATAGTTCAATTAAGCGTGTAATATACATGATGTATAAATAGAACTAGCGATCCACCCCGACTTCGCACGGTTGCATTTCCGACATCACATTACAAATCTCTGAGAATCATATGCATGTACACAAACTTTCTTCCTAAATCACTCTGTCAATTGATTGAAACCGTACATCAAATCAATCAAATATATAAAATCAATTGTGTGTGTGTTTCGGAAGATCTAAGTGCACAGAAGGCGAAAAGCGGCTTTGTTTTAAAACTATGTAAAGATGAAAAAGATCTACCATTGGGAGCGCATCACGCAAAAGCTACAGGATTTTCGATAAATTTTGTTTAGATTCGTTTCTAAGCCACGTTGCTCTTATTAAATAAAGTATATTTCGAGATTTTCATTTCATGTAAAGTCACTATAAATAGAAACCACCATTATTATTACGACTATTCGTTCAACAATGCGCGTTTTCTTGTTTTCTTGAAGTAAAGAAGTGGTACAAACGGTGTAGTGTATAAGACATGTATTTTTATACAAAGCTCACGGTTAGATTTCATTAACAAGTAACTCGTATCAGGTTCCAGACCATTATTGAATGGTCTGGAATCTGATACGAGTTACTATCCCGAAAAGTACAAGTGAGTTAAGTCGTTTCACTGTGCAAATATATGACAAGGTACTTACAAGTCATTAAGTGGTAAAACAATTGTGTAATTTTAAAACGTCGCTCTAACCTGAATAAGTAGGTAATTACAAGTAATAACGTGACAATACTTACGTCGATATGTTGTAATTATAAGCATTTATCCTTTGCTCAATCATTCAGTGCGTCAAATATCGATCGCAGCAGAAAAATAAGGTAATCAGGGCAAGTAGCGGTAAGTTGCACAAACATGAGTTGCAACGAGTAATGCAGGCGTGTTAACACGAATCGATACGTTTCCGTAAATAGGCGCCCGGCTGCGGTCTAGTGAGTGGATTAGAGACAGTACTTCATCATAGGATTAATACCTTATATTTTTATAGGTGGCAGAACTATAGTTCAACCGGGAGCTACCGCCATCGCCCTCACAATCCGCCGTAAAGCTTTTCTTGTATTTCGGTTGGAGAGGTGCGGTTGCCGGCTACACTTTGAAGCGAGGCGACCATCTTAGTCCTCAGGAGTAGTAACGCAACTTCGGTCTATGGGCTGCAACTACTTACCATCAGGTGGTTTGCATGCTCGTTTGCTACTCTTCTCATATTAAAAAACCTATCTTGAGTTAGGTTGCTTGTCACCTGGTTGTAGTTAGTAATAGAGTTGCCGATATTTTCGATCGTTTATAGTTTTTGGTTCGAGTAAGCTCTGATTAAATTAAGCTTTTAGAAATTATAGTTGAAATACTATACACAGGACAGTGGTCGTATAGTAATCATAGCGTTTATCAATTTTACAAAGTGAATAATTTATTAGTTGCTTTTTTGTTCTGTTACAAAAACGATGGACCCGTTGGCATTGTGCCATAAAAAAAGCTTAGGAAAGCAATATCTTCCCAGAACAGAATTTATCTAGATTAATTTTACGAATGAACCGTAAACCATTTACGTTATTTTTTTTCTAATTCGACCTCGATCCAGAGCTTCAGACACAGAAAATTGAATACTGAATTGAATACTTTGAATAATAATTTCAAATTAAAAAACAGTAGAGCATCATAACACACTTTATTCATGAATGTATTAAGTTGTTGTTAAAAACTTCTTCGCAACAATCCGCCACCACAGTATAATGGTATATATTTCAAAGCATGCACTATGTAGGATAGGAAAAAATGAAGAGATTAAAAATATATACCATTACACATATTAGTACTAACACGTATTTCGCCCCAAAATAGAGCATCATCAGGGTAAGTTGACTCTGCGATTAATCGGTGAGTAAAGTATTTTAGTGTGAAGGTATTCTAAACTAGCACTCAATAAGGAAGCCAGTACTTTTGTACAAAATTGAACCACTGCGCGGGATATTCCGTATTTGTTTTGGCGCCACGCAGCGGAACTTGACCTCTTTGCAGGATACAGAAACAGTTGAATACTAGGTACATCACTGATTGCCACAACAGTTGAAAGATCCACAAACATGACCTAGAACTAGAAGATTGTGAAATTGATCTTCATTGTAAAAAAAAATGTTACGAAAAATTCGACCCACGACTTTGTGTAGGTCAGAGAAGTTCGTCAGTCCAAAGTTCATCTAAGACAAGAAACCATCATTTAAGAAGGAACATATAGTATGTTACCTTAGTTATACAATTTGCTTTCTATTCAAGACTACATAATAAATATATTTACTTTAATGAAATTTTGAAACATTACAATAATGAAATCTTGAAACTATATATAATGAAAGTCTAAACGGAATCTAAAATAAATTAAGTTTCTTCTAAAAGGGTCACACTATTTTCAAGTGATGTGGTAACAGACAAACACAAAGAAATCTGTATCTATATCTAAATAATAATAATTAATCGTCATAAAGAATTAGTTCTTTAAATTTTAAGTGTATTTTAAATGTAGTTTGTAGATAAATAAATGTCTATTTCTTACTACATTTGGCTTAACTTCAATAAATTTGTACACATAGACAAACTAAAAGAATATTATGGAGTACAGCGGAGGAGAGGTTTCTCATAATAAATTCTTACACCGTCTACACAATCTATACTTTAAGTTCATATTTTCTCAGTTTAAAATTGTGTCACTTCAATTATCAAACCGTGATAAGTGAACGAGCGAACCTCGATTAATTGTGAAAGGGACAATGAGCGTCGCCAGCCAAGTGGATCATCAAACCGCCATAACCGCACAGCGGCGCGGCGACGGCTCCGGTTGGCCAGAACTTCCCAAACTTTGCTAGCTACAACTAATTCGATCAGGAAAGTATGTAATTTTTTGGCGAGATATGGTTATCGATTACACTTAGAAATGAGGCGACTATCTTAGTCTTCCTAAATAGAAACTAAGAAGAATATCTACGCATCTGACAGGACCTCAGTACTATTTGAAATTAGGCGTAGATGTCATAGACTCGAAGATTATTTAACATCAAGTGACCTGCAAGCTCGTTTTCTACTCTTCTATCATAAAAAAGATTATCATTCATAGTTCTCAAAGTTATTATGTTATTTAAATTATTCTATGCTTATTATAATTTTATCATTATTGATGAAGTTCCAACAAAACGCAATATGTTTATGAAGGATTCAAAATATATATTATGCCAGTTATTCGGTATACAGTGTGCTAGTCGTAATTGTAAGTAATAAACTGCAGGTCATACTATTATTATAAAGATATATTACTAGACGTGGTACACATTGTATTGGAACTAAGGCACGACCAAAATTATTATACTTAAAATCGCTTTCAAATCAATATTTTTCAAATGAAAATTTTAGGTTTTCTGAGGGTTTTTAATTATTGTTTTAAATTTTGTTAATAATTTCACTTGTTTGTTCACTTGGGGTTCATTTGTTTGTTTTTTTTTGTTTACAGTTAAAATGTTTATATTGATTCTTCATCCTTTTGTATGGTTGTTGATTTTTTTATTCTTATTACTATTATTGTTATTTTTTAATTTATTGTGTTTTTTTTTGGTCATTGTTATTATATACGTTTGTTTTATTACCATTTTATAATATAGTTATTAATTGTCGTGTCTGTGTCACGTTTTTCTTGAATAAAGTTTATTTATTATTATTATGATTTATTATAATTTGTTTAAGTGGTTCTAAACCGTTCTGTTTGTCTTCGAATACAGAAAATTGCTGTATGGTTTATAACAAATATCTGAGCTTATTTTGTGCGTAAAGCCACGTATTAATATTAGTTTGTCATACTAAAACTTTCAGAACAGTTGGCCTAAACAAATTGTTTACTGGAACGCGTGCACGTGTTTGCACCGAGCCGCCTCTAAACGTACAATACATACAATATATCATGTACTCAACCGTGCCTACTGTATAGTCAATCATATCTTGTAATTATGACCCAGACATTCCGGCTGTGGTCAGTATTTTCTGGGAATTACACCCATCAATCAGTCGTCTTGTCTTTCGTTTTTTGATGCCACTCGTGTTTTAGAAAAAGCTACTAAGTACGTATCGAATGCGCGGTATATAGTTCCGTAGTCAGAGTAATCAACAACATAAAATCTCCAAAATGATGTACACACAAAACAATTTTATTAAACGTTTTTGATTTTTAAGTGTCGGTATTTCGAACCAGATGCATGGCTCTTTGTCACGGCTAAGTTGCCGTTTACGTTCAGCCGTGACCACGAGGAATGCAGCCTGTTCGAAATATCGACAATCAAAAATCGCGAGTACCCGTTATATAGCAAAATGTATAAATTCTGCGATAATATTCGTTTAAAATAATATGTTTTTTAAATTATTTTCTACTCTCAGATAGTTCTCAGAATTTTCTTAATTATGTAGTCTGTGATTGGAGAAAGGTGGCACGCAATTTTTTAACTAAAGGCAGATATATCATAAACTACACTTAATTTAGTAATTAAGAAATCGTTAAATAACCTATCGAATGATACCCCATATACCTAAACGTGTGCTTGTTTTAAAACGATCTGTAAAATAATTTATGAGGGATGAAATAATATTCAACTGGAGATATGAGAAATTTATTCTCATCCCTAATTGTTATTGTATGATACCCCTAATTATAAATTTCCCTGATTTCACTACATAATTATAAAGCGCTTCAAAGAAAATTCCTACCATTCCATATTGTCTACTTATGTATTGATAACAGGATCTGTGTAAATGGCTGTGACATAAAGACATATCAGGCATGACGAAATAATAAGAGTTTTTCTTGTACACGTTTGTCTACGGAATGCTGAAAAATGATTACCCTCTTCTTTTTTTTACTTTCCTCTTTAATCTAAAAGTTATTAGTCGGGGTGGACTAATGTTATATTAATTAAACGACTATCCTTGGACCAGGTCATAGGAAAAGAAGATTTGCCTAAAGTTCTAATTAAAATGTTTATCTGTGGAACCCTGAAAAATTATCTTCTTCTTTACTAATTTCCCGCCTTGATCTATAGGTTATTAGTTGAGGGGGACTAATTTTATATTTATTACACTGAACCCATGGACATGTGCAACCAGGTCCATATCACAGTCACAGGACTCCTAGATACAGTCGATTATAGATGTTCATGAACAGCAGTGACTTAACATTAGGTTAACGTACTTATTACAGATGGTAGACTTACAGTTCGACCAAGAAGGCACCACCGCTGCCACCATAATAGCTGGTGAAGCAATTATTGCAGTTTCAATTTCTATAGGAGAGTTTGGAAATAGGTTGGAGAGGTATAGTTGCCGGTACATTTAGAAGCGAGTCCTCGGAAATAATAACACATATGTACAACCTCCAATATAACTTCAGTTCTGATTAAGGTTACTTGAGGATAACTATAGGCTGCAATAACCGAGAAAATGCAGATGCAGCGAGCTAGAAGCGCAAGAGTAGCTTTTTTTATGAAAGAGTAAGAAACGGGCATGCAGGCCACCTGTTTTTAAGTGGTCGCTGCAGCCCATGAACAACCACGTTCAATCTCAAATAGAACAGAAATTCTCTTTGAGATGGACGCGACGCGATGGATGGACGCGGATGGGTTCCTACTCATGAGGACGTAGATGGTCGCCTCCAATAATGTATATCCAGGAACCACATCTCCCCAACCGAAACACAATACATGAAGAACATGTTGCTTTACGGCGGGGTATTAAGGGGGCGGGGGGGGCCTTTTACTAATAATAATTCAACTTTAAAAAAATTTTTTAAGAAAAAAAAAATTAATTTTAATAATAATCTAAAGGGAGTCCGTGCCCATGCGGCACAGTTCCAAATCTCATATAAAGATCTGATGGTAATGATGATAAAGCAGTGATGACAATGATTATGTATTAAGTGTCATAAACAAAATCAAACTGATTGATAGGTAGTAGAACATGTTCCATTGTACCGGAGAGAACCATCGTTACATCCAATTCCCGTAAAATTATTAAGTTTCGGTGAAAAGTTATAATTTCCGGTGCATATGAGGCGATAATTTTACTTCTCACGAATAAAATCTATCTGAAATCATTTTCAGGTGAGACTTCAGTTGTATTTGGATTTGGTTACAAGTGTCCATAAGCGCTAAGAACTACTGCGATACTCAGATAGACAGCATTTTTATGTGAGAAGAGTAGCAAACGAGCATGCCAATCACCTGATGTTAAGTAATCGCAGGCCATGGACATCCACGTACAATCACAAACAAGACCATCCGACGAAATCCTATCTAAGATAAAACGTAGATACTCCTGAGGACTAAGATGGCCGCCTTGCTTCAAAGTGTAGCCGGCAACCGACTTCTACAACCGAAACACAAATAATGCTTTACGGCGTTACGGCGACGTTCGAACTATGGCTCTCCCTCCTTGAACATGCATGTTCATTTGCTACTATAATCTTGTAACCGCACTTTCCCAATCGAAACACAAGTACTACTACACTTAAGGGAGACGTTGCAAAATAAATTTATATGAAAGTTACGATTTTTGTAAGCAATAAATTTTGCATATTTAACGATCACTTTGTGATTGATACTCGTTTCGCAGCCAGTTAAACAATAAATCAATTTAATATTTTTTGCTGTAGTCGTGTTGTTAGACTTATTTGTATATACGTTTAGATTCTCGAAGGAATTTTTATCACCGCCGTTTATTATTCTGTTCGTAATAACATTGATATGAACAAATATCAAAGCATACCGGTCGGTGACGTCACGGAGAGATACGGTTGAATTCGGAATACCGAAGTTAGTAAAACTGAACGTTATCAACGTTCATTAGAATAACTACTGATTTCTAAGGTTTCGTAACCAAATGACTAAAAAATGAACCCTTGTTTTGTTATGTCAGTCTGATTGTCTGTTTGCCACATCCGCTTCATTCAGAGACTGGAATCATTATTAAATTTGGAATGTAAATGTGATGTATGAATTGGTATAGAATGTTGTAGAGAAACTATGAAAAATTTTAAAGAGATGGCTTCGTGTAACTATGGACAAACATCCAAATCACATTATTTGCCTATGTTATTAAAGTCTGTTGACAATTTGTTTATTAAACTTAACAAAACTTTACCCAGTAGTGATTTCATTAGACAGTAATAAGTTCCTGATGACGTATTCCACTATATTTTTTGATAAACCTCCTAGATTAGGAGTATCTTTAGATCGCTGACAAAAATATAAATCAGAATAATTAACATCGCGAATATAAATGAACAAGCGAGCAATATAAAATGTTTTTTGTAGTTAAATAAAGAATATAGCGGCAGGTGTACGGCTTATTAAATTAATTTAGCGCTTTTTGTGAGTGACCATTTCCTCCCTAACTAGTTATAACAAAATTATATTCTCAATGTCCGCTCTATCCATTACTCTCCGCTCGTCATACAAACATCGTAAAATATTTTACGACGAAGCAATTGATGCGAATCTCATAACTTTTTATATTTGCTTATTCAGTCTTCATTCGACATAAATATAAGTCTGTCTATTGCAATCTAATTATCGTTCTCAGCATTTTTTGTATATTCAAAAGGTTTTAGGTCACTCTACGACGGTTATCGAATGCGAATTAATAGATTTCATACCCTTTAAATGTCTATAAATTTACAAAAAGTATATTTCATATCCAGTGCAGATAATTGACATTACTATTCAGTACGGGAATGCGACCAGCTTTCTTGACATAATGCCGCATGTTCACGGACTCTCTTATAACTAGTTTTAAAGCATTCATCATTATATTAGGTTAATTAATTTCATAAACAAATGCAAAAAATATTGAAAGGTAAAAATAGTACCTTAAAAATCTATTAAACATAGTGTTAAAATAAATCAAACATCTGAAAAATGAAAAGAAATATTTTTTGGATCTAATCAGCTCTTATTATAATTGAAACAAAATAAATATTTCCAATACACAGACAAATTTAATGTATTTTATACTATGTATAAATTTGTATCTACTAAATGAATACTGTTCAAATTAGTGTACACATTAGGAGCGACCTTGCTAACTGTTTTTATATGGCAGCATCTAAAAAATCGGACAGTATTTTATAACCGATACGAATATTATTAATTCAAACGACCCAGCTGATAAGTTGATATATTTTGTTTACATCGTATTAAGTATCCTCATTCTAGAGTTACCGTGTTATTAATACAAAGGATTTTCTACATATCGATTACATTCATTCGGTACTAATCAGTACGAAAAAGGAAAATTCATGTCGGTCTGTAATTCTTCAAATACCCATTAGGTTCCTCCTGCGACGCACAAGTATCCTCTTAGAATGAAAATAGCTAGTCCATTGGTCATTCACGTTACCACGAATTATAGACTTGTACACCGTTGAAAACCTTGAAGCATACAGGTTACGTGATGTTTTTAAGATTTTAAAACTAATATC
>DWON01007747.1:0-12650 GCA_018251015.1 Phocides pigmalion okeechobee
AAGGTGGTTTGCATGCTCGTTTGCTACTCTTCTCACATAAAAAAATAAAGTGTATCTAAACAATATATGTGTACATAATTAATTAACTGATTTTCATCGTACCAAGAAATACATAAAAGAAATCAAATATGTAATAGTCGTATGTTTGATCGACCCTGCTGGTGATGAGATGACTCGTATGTCATGTAGAGAATTGCTACTGCTGTTCAATTGCAGACGGCTAGTTCTCTTGCGAAGAGAATTACGATTGCTGGTCAGAGCGGGAATGCGACCAGCGTTCGTGGCACCGAGTCGCTTGGGCACGGACTTCTTGTAGATTGCTTAAGCAAGGCATTTATTATAACTAGGATATTTAGGTTTAATGTTTATATTAAATACTGTTACACGTTTCCAAGAACAGTAGCCGCATTCCGGCAATGAATAACGAATGCAATTCTTTGTGCAAGATATGAATCAGTCCTCTTGTCACCAGTCAAACAAGCAGGTCTGCTTGCAAAAATTGTTGCTACTCGGACGCCACGAACCAAAGGTTTCAAAGAGGTATTGAGCTACGTTGCATAGGGGAGTTTTCAAGCAAAAATATTACGAATGCTGCGGTTCTAATGTTTTCAAAATACAATATATAGGTGCTGTTCGGTACTGGCCCGTGATGGTCACGACACGTGGTACAACGACAACTATACCCATCTGACACGCAGAAAGATCCGAGTTCAATTCCCGGGGAGACGACATCGAAATAATGAATTTAAATTTTCGTTTTGGGTCTGGGTATGTATGTATTTGTCGTCGTGTGTGTCATGACGCCCATGACATGATATTCTAGTTTAGTGTATAGTGTATAGCGCCTTGTGTAGGAAGCGTACATGTATTAAACGTGATTTAAAAGTAATTATCTTCGCGGAATTAATACATTTTACTATATAATTGGTACTCGCGATTAACGATTTTTTATTGACCAATTTAGCGTAGGTAAATCACAAATGGTGCAAATTTAAGTGCATACTAATACAGTTAGTGTTGTGTGTCGTGATTAAACTCAAAAAGGAAAACGAACTAGACGTAGGGTAAATAGATCGATTTATTACTTAGCACTTGCGAACAGTTTCCCCGCCACCGCAGTTTAGTGACCACGAATCGAGATTTGGTTAGAAATATCCCCAATTAAAAATCGGAAATCGTGAGTACCCGTTATATAATGAAATGTACTATTCCATTTCAGCAGAAAATCCTGCAACAATGGAAATTTTTGAAATGTATCAGGAAGGAACGAAAAATAGTTTTATGAAAAATTCCTTGACGAAACCTATTTGCTTCAACTGCGCGGGTCAGTCCTATCACACTATTTCCGCCAAGTCACAGTAATGTTATGCATTAGTATGTATTAGCATTAGTATGTTTGATCGACGCTGCCGGTGACAAGAGGGCTGATTAATATCTCACGCAGAGAATTGCGATTGCTATTAAACGCGGGAATGCAACTAGCGTTCTTAGAACTATGCTGCACTGGCTCGGACTCGCATTTATATTGTTTATAGATTGTGTTATAGGTTAGGCTTTTATTATAATTACTTTTATGATTTTCATCATCATATTAAATATTTTAGTGAAATTTAATTTAAAAGCTTCAGATTTTAATTCTGTACGGACTTTTGAACGTGATACGCTGTAGTTAGCGTAAACTTCAGGTGGCGTGAGAGAAGAAAAGTTGTTTCACATGCACTCCGAAACACAGAAGCGCGGACAAAATTTTGCCACTTTCGGTCACCCATCCAACTTTCGACCACGCCCGACGTTGCTTAAATTAGTTAACCAGAAACAAGCTGCAAGACAAAACGTGCTTTACTTTAGTTTACTCACCATTAACTTCCGCCCATCAATCTTCTTCTCTTTAACAAAATCAACAAACTCTGTCATTTCACAACTCTCTAACACTTTGACAACTCCTTCTATATCTAAATCTTCTAACTTAGCCATATTTATTTCACTTCACTTCTTATTAATAAAATTTAGTATAATTCCTAAATTGTACTGAATACGCTTTTTGGAAAATATGTCACTATCCTACTTTGTAACCTCTTGCAATCTGAACACAAGCCGTTTTTACACTACTTTGAAAATGACAACTCAAACATGGAGTGTGAAATCGTCACGTCTACGTCCACAATGATCTTACTGTTTTCGCAGTATTAATGCCCCTTTTATTAGCTTTGTATTGCATGGAGTAGCAAACGAGCGTACAGTGTCTGATGGTAATTTGTCTGTGGTCGGCGGTGTAAATTTAGTTCATGGACTAAATAAATAGGGCGGTTTTTGTGGTAATTGTTTTAATTCTAATACGAGTATACACGTTTTTATAGGTAGTCGATAGTATGAATAGTATACAGTATAGTGAAATAATTCTTACATTTCAGTTAAAGAGGTGCGGTTGCCGGCTACACTATCAAGCAAAGCGACGATCTTAGTCATCTGAAGTAACAACGCATCTACATATGACTTCAGATAACGCTTCAGTTTTTTTAACACTTTCACTGCGGGGTACAACTCTGCTCTGTATTGCACGGCGCAACACGCTTGCGGCTTGTATACACCTTTGTTGTACATATAAATCTGTACGGCATGCGGACGAACAAACGTGCTGTGTTTACGTCGGTGCCACAAGACTGGGGGCGGACATTAAAACTTAAAAGGTTGTAGAGCCGTTAGAGCTCGCTCGGGGCGGTACCACCGCCATCCTCACTTAATACCAGGTGGCCTGCATGCCCGTTTCTTACTCTTTTGCAATAAAACAAATGTATTCGTAGATGATACACAGATGCTAAAGTACAATATTTCAATAAATTGTTGGCGCTTCAGTCTAGAGAGATGAGTTTCAGTTTAGTGCCACCTCCCGCAACGCTGAGCCGATCTTATACATGAGCGCTACAGTCAAAATGTTAAAGATTGATGTAGAAGTACACGAGCCGCAACACAACTTCAGATCTATACGCTTGTTTGTCACTTAATTCATATTTAAGACACTGCTGACATTAGACTTTCGTCATC
This sequence comes from Phocides pigmalion okeechobee, assembly GCA_018251015.1. Lineage (NCBI taxonomy): Eukaryota > Metazoa > Arthropoda > Insecta > Lepidoptera > Hesperiidae > Phocides > Phocides pigmalion. Next base: position 3,043 of record DWON01007747.1, read on the forward strand.
ACAAGAACATAACCAGAACATACATATATTCACACACATCATTGATAACTAAACGATGTAATTTGTAATCACCGACACATACGCTTTAGAAAATTACAATTTAATTGTATATTGGAGTTCCAAGCGTAGATTCTCAAGTGGTTCACGGGTCTGTCTTGAAAGCACTGGGGAAGGAGGCAAGTGCTCCGTCCTAATTAGCTTGATTAGCTTGCCCCCGCTGGCGCTAAAGTTCAACCTTTCATGTTCGCACTGAGTCTTAGTGATCTCATTGCTCGACAACACTTTATTTTTGTGAGAAGAGCAAACGAGCATGCAAACCACCTGATGTTAAGTAGTCGCATCCCATAGACATCCATGTACAACCGCAACCACGACTAAAATCCTATCTGAGCTCGAACTTAGATACCTTGCTGATGAAGAATGCATTATGTTAATAAGTGCTTCAAAGGTGGGAGAACTATAATTCAACTGGGCAGGTACCACCGCCGCCCTCATAATCCGCCGTAAAGCATTACTTGTGTTTTGGTTGGAGAAGTGCGGTTGCAGGCTACACAGTTGGCGGTATGGCCACAGAGCGTGCTAAGTAATATTGATTATTGTTATTTAAACATAAAACGTATTAATTGAAAGCCAGATAATATAAACACAATTTAGAACACGAGCCGGCACAAACATTGGTTCTGACAAACAGTATAGATTGGAATCGCTATCGGTGATTGAATGGTATGTTTATTGGAGTGCAAACGTATTAACTTATCAACTATTTGGATGGTAATAGTATGAAGAACATTTAACAATACGCTTAAAATGCACCGGAATATTATTATTAGGCTACCGCTGCCCCATCTCTGTCTATATCAGCAAAGTTGTTTCTAGAATATTTATAAGTAGATGCTTAAAAGGTTCGACTGGGTAGATACCATCACTTTATTAACTTTTGGTGTACTGTAGTTGTCGCGTTTCGGTGGAAAAGTGTGCCGGCTCCCTTACTTATAAGACGACTAGTTAGTCCTCATAAGTAGCCAAACATTTATGATCCATTTTAGGTAGAATTTTTGTTCTGTAAATGTAAGTGAGAAAGAGACAAGAGATAGTGACAGAGTGTAAATTCTACAAATAGACAGAATTCCGTTTCTATAATAAAATTGCTCGAACCCGTTCATCGAATCTAATCTGAGATACAAACTTAGCGAAATACAAGGTCATCTTTGTCATAGCATGGTGCGAGCCCAAGATACTAAAGATCACCGAGACAGTAGCCCATCTCTGTCATAGCATGGAGCGAATCTGAGATATAAAGAGTCAGCGAGACAGAAGTCCGGCTACACGCACGACTACACACACGTAATTATACGCCCGCCTACGGCGCGAATCCGAGATACAAAGGGTCAACGAGACACTAGCTCAACTTTGTCTTAGCATTGTGCGAGTATGATATACAAAGAAACAGCAAGACAGAAGCCCGTCTAGATGCACGACTACACACTCGCGACTACACGCCCGGCTACGGTGCGAATCCGAGATACAAAGGGTCAGCAAGACACTAGCTCAACTTTGTCTTAGCATTGTGCGAGTATGATATACAAAGAGACAGAAGCCCGTCTACATGCACGACTACACGCCCGGCTACGGTGCGAATCCGAGATACAAAGGGTCAGCGAGATACTAGCTCAATTCTGTTATAGCATTGTGTGAATGCGATATATAAAAATACAGTAAGACAGAAGCTATTTGTGTTATAATATGGCGCGTATTCGAAATACAAAGTGTCGACGAGACAGAAACACGTCCCTGTCAAAGTTTGGCGCGAAGTTGAAATGCATAGAGACAGCAAGACAGAAGCCCGTCTGTCATAACATGGCGCGAATCTGAGAATCCCGCAATGTATTTAGCTATTCTCGGAGGCCCAATTTACGTCAGAGCTGCCAATTAGAAAAGTTTTTGAACGAGATTGGATTACTCTCGTGCCAGATTACAGTTCCGCGAAACGGTTATCCGAATCTGTTAACCGAAATCTTTATCTTATTGACTATCTATCATCTATATTAGCCTATTGCCAGAAAGTGGGTAATGTTTCCGAGTCTGTAGATTGATGTATAATTTAATATATATAGCAAAAGTAACAAACGAGCGTGCGTAAATGAAGGTATTTTAAAAATATGTGGTAGTAATGTAATGTAATATCCCCAGTTCTCAATATGAGTGTTAATATAATTAATCCTAGACGATGATAACTACCTATAAAACCAGGATCGATTGTGTAGCGTGCCCTTTGAAACAGGGTAGAGTGTGTAAAATATTTTTAAGTAAAGTATGACGAGTACCTTCCGCCACAGGGCCGTCCTCCCCGGACCATCCTAATGTGATGACGACATACGCCCTGAGTCGGAGGGCTTATGAAATATTGTCAGTTGTGATTACCCAGCTAAGCCGGTCGTTAGCAATATAAATTATTTCTTAATATTTTAAAGAAATTATTTCTCAAAAAACCTATATTCATTAAAGTTGTCTACAATTAACAATTTAGTTTATTTGAACTGTAATTTATTTATCAACCAAACCTAAAGTATCTATTTATTTTGTAAGTACTGTTTTCGTTATGTAAATATATTCGTAACTTTTAAAACAATTGTAGGTGAGAGCTAACTCGATATCCAATATTAATTAAGAAGGAAGTCTTGTAAAATTTTATTTTCTGTCAACGATCTTTGAAGATGTTCTTGAAATTTGTTAATTAACATAGCTTGTAATTTTACAGATCTTTGGTAATTTAGTACGTGTTTATTAAATTACATGAAATTTTATGAAATTGAACTCACAAACAAGTACTTCTGATGGTGAGTAATCACTATATAACCAACCTATATAATAGAGGAAGACTGATAAACTCAGAGACATCACGCAGCCATATCAAAATCAAAACATCTTTTATTCAAAGTAGATTCTTTACAAAATTCTTTTTAAACGTAAATAAACCACCACCGACTCGTAAGATGTTTCGTTTTGGAGAAGAATCTGCGAAAAAAACTCCAAAACTCACATCTTTTCCATCTTTGAAAATAATAACTTAAATTAATGGAGCAAATGGTGCTGGAGTTGTATCAGCCCATATAAGTTTATCGTTTAAGTAATCGTTTGTTTTATAATACGCCTTTTTACATAGCGTTTAATTATATATATAGCGATAGATTAATTGAACTACCATTCATGAATTCATTTTTCTTGTTTGGGTTCCATACCACTTTCACATACCGTAGTTCCGCCGTGACCACGAGCCATGCGACTAGTCCGAAATATTGGCATTCTAAAATCAAAAACTGTTATTCATGAGTACCTAGTACATAGTAAAAATCACACAGCCAAAACCGCTGAAACTAGGATCTTGAAACTTTGCACATAGATTCCTTATATAGCGTAAGCGCTAAGAGAGGAATTTTCGGAAAGCACATATTTGTCATTTTCGTTATCGTGTTTTCTAACATAAAGGAATTTATTTTAGTTAAAAATACGGAGTAGGAAATAAACAGGATATTAGCGAACACGGCCCTTATTAACCCGACCCAGATTGTGTTTTCATTAAAAGGGTTAGCGGGGGAATTATGTTAGGATTACACCGTGGCTATTTTTACTGTGAGGGGGAAAATACCCTGATTACATATTGAACAAGTGTCTTAGGGAAATTATTATTCTGTTCACATTTCAAAAAAATTCACATTAGCCTAGTTTTGGAACTTTTTTATGTGAGAAGAGTACCAAACGAGCATGCAAATCAACTTTTAAAAACCATGCAAGCTACATAGCGTCTTGTTCTTTTAGCTCGGGGCAGAATAACGCTACGCTATCTCGTACCTATCGTAAGAGGCGATTAAAAGTAGTTTATGAATATTTGTTCATTTAATAATGAGATATGACATTTTAAACGAATATTATCGCAGATTTTTTACATTTTACTATATGTACTGGGTACTCACTATTAACGACGACAAACATGATATGGGACCCTAAAAAGAAAAACTGACTAGACGTAGGGTAGATCGATTAATCTACCATAAGCATCTGTCACAGTTTCTCCGTCACAGCAGTTTCGCAATGACCACAAGCCATTCAACTGAAATATCGGCAATCAAAAATCAAAACTTGTTAATCCTGTGTACCCGGTACATGCAGTAAAATAAGATATGATATTATTGACACAAACAGATCTGAGATCTATCCCACGAGCATCTTATTAAAAGTACCTGCTGCTCCTTGCCATTTATAATGAGTGGGTGCCTTTATCCTAAGCCTTACGACTATTGTGGCAAAGCTCATATTTATATGAATTAGTTACAGAATAAGTATGTTACGCTGGGAATTGAAGTCAATTAAAGAGGTGATGTCATTTATTTGGATGTCTCAGATGTTGCAAGTACTGGCAGTATAAATGAAAAGGAATTTAGTGAAGAAATTAATGCAATGATATCATTAAAGTACGCGTGGCTTATTTAAAATCTTAGAATCAATATAATTTTGTGTGAAAAGAGTAGCAAACGAGTCTTAAGGCCACCACATATTTAATAGTCAATATAACAAATGGACATCTAACTTCACACATGACTGAGTTCCTTTATGAAGCCACAGGCAGATACATTGCTACTCCTGAGGGTAAAGGTTGCAACCACATCTCCCCAAGTTAAACACAGGAGTTGTTTCACGAGAAATTATTAGGACGCCAGTAATACTACTGCATTTGAACTGCACTTCTATTAACTGTTGGTCTGTGTATTGGTTATGTATATGCATTATAGTAGCAAAGTGTAGTATTTTTTAAAAGTAGTTACGAAAGGAGCTTGTTCCGCCACTTCTCGTTTAAAAATGATATATCTTAGGAATCAGTATTACTTTATTGAAGTTCAAAATCGAATTTATAAAAAATATTCCCAGTAAGAGACTTTAAAGTCATCCTATTTAGTTATACCAAGTTAGTTAATCTACTAACTACAAGGATCACTTAACCGTCGTTTACTTCTCAAATGATATAAAAAGAAAAATGTTGCAAGGCTACAAAGATGGAGATAAACCAATATAGAGAAATTCAAAGGAAAACAAAACAACCAAATATTATCAGATTTTACTTAATTTTAACAAATACAAAGAAACTTGAGAGATTACTCTCACCACTTTATACACAGCATAACTTTCTGTTTCAATTCTTTAGTTACAAATATAATTATCGAAGAGTCAAAATTTAAAGACATACAGGGTCATGTGACAATCGACAGAAATTAATTATCACGTGATCATATTTCAAAATGCCAGCCGTGAATAAAAAGTGGTTATCAATTTATCGATTTCTGCTTATCGCCTGATAAAACATTGAATACGCAATTTCATTACATATTGCGAAAATATCCACTAAAATTAAAGCAAGTTTTCATAATATTATAATCACTGGTTTGATTTTTCGATACTCAAAAAGCTCGATAACACAGTCACAGTTATTGATTGTAGTGGTTCCAACTCATGAAATAGTTTCCAATCATCGTCCAGTCATATGTCGTGTTTAACTAATCCTGCAGAGAACATCGTATACTTTATGGGCAACTTCGGCACCTCCGAAAGAAATATAACACGTGTTATGACTCGGATGTACTTTTCCCGGAGTTATGGATAGTTGATGCCTTGCTCTACCGATGTACAGGGTTTCTCCCGAAGAAGTTCTTCCTCCAGGAATAGCCCCTGGAGGCACATTGCCGTTAGACGCTGGAACCCATCGCAAACTTTCAGGCTTCGAGCAAAGCACTTCAATGTTCTGAACAGGAATCTCCTTTCCGCTATGCATCACGGATGCCGCGTTGTGTCTTACTGAGAGCTTCCCAGGAATCAAATCTCCGTTGTGCCAAGCTCTGATTACCCATAGAGGACTTCCATCCCAACCTTCGTGACCTCCAAGAACAGCTCTGCCAGAAAGATGGCCAGCTGTAGTCGCAGTCGTTGGCGTCCAGTCAAAGTCACCAGCAGTTTCCGCAATTTGCACCAGATCAGTGGATTGTGTGTTGTTAGAACTTTCTCCATGATAGATGTAGTTGGTTATATAAGTCGGATTTTGAGGATCTGGAGGTGGACCGATCGGAACTGGCATCATAACGGCACCAGGAACGAAGTAAGGATATGGCATCGGGGGTGGATGATGAGGAGGATAAGTGTGTGGCGGTGGCGGAGGCCATGGAGGGGGAGGACCGCCATAATACGGTGGGGGAGGACCAGGCGGAGGGAAACTCATGATTGCGTTACTTCACGTAGTTTTGGTCGTTATATATTGTAAGTCTACGGCGGCACCAAGTCACAATACGATAACAACAGGAGTAATCTTCTTTTTATCGGGGTCGTAGTATATTTCCGCACTTTCTCTGGACCTTTTAATGATTATCCGTGACACTATTAATACAGGTTTTAATCAAAACACAAGGTTTACTTTGCCAAAAGAAAGCCCTGAGCACACTATCAATACCGTATCATTTCACTGCTTATATTCACATATTTGTGTCTACCTAATCTTATCACTGTTCGATAAAGATAATACGGGTATGATCCGATACATCGCACTACGTTGATACTTCAAGGGAACAATGTGTTAGTCATAGCGATTTGGAATTAAAATATTATTTTAGTGGTGAGTAATCAAAATAAATCTAGAATATTCGATTAATTTCTAGGAAAGACATATTGCTTAGGGTAAATTAAACTCAACAGAATACAGGATATGATGACACTTTTATTAACAGTTATACGATACTTTAGCCCTCGGAAGAAGATTTTTATCCGCAGATTAGATGTTGACATGGGTTTGACACAGAATGCGCGCTTCGTTTAAGTCTGTCAAAACTTATAAGGTTTGTAGCAGCAACAGACATGCAAGAAAAATAATTCATACGAGTATATTTTATCGTTTTATGACGCAACTACCGCAGTTATCGCTAAATATTAGGTAAAGTGATGAACCTTTTACTCCTTTAATCCTTAAAACATAACCTCTCCTATTATTATAAATGCGAAAGTATGCGTTTGAATGTTTCGTTTTCACGTCAAAACGGTTGAACTGATGTTAAAGAATTTTAACAAAGAAATAGATAAGACTGGAAACGGACATAGGCTACTTTTTGTTACAAAAATTTAACTTTTAACATAGTATGCCTCCAATTTAGAACACAATGCACCTCTATCTCTGACCTCGTTGTAGGATATGTTTTATTGAGCTATATTATGTTCAAATTTAGCAATTACCAAATACAATAAGAGTTAAGATGACCGCTACTTTGATACTTGTCAAAATACGTATAATATATAGTATATAGCAGGTATAGCAGGCATAAGCTTAAATTTATATAGCAGGTATAGCCATGGCTTAACGCTAGAAAAATGCATATATTACTGAGTAATAAAAACCATTAATCTTGAGAATAGTTTATTAATAAAATTTCACGTGTAATAAAATATAATAATAATTAAAATAAATTAACGAAATACATTAAAACATCCTTTAATCTTAACTTAAGTGTCACAATCTGGAGTGTTCAATTATTTTGTACATAAATAAAGTTAAGACATTACCTACGTACTTTAATATGAACTTTACTATAAACCAAATATGTGGAAAAGTTGTTTCATAAAGATTTCCATAGAAATGAACAGCTGCTATCCATTGGAAAAAATAGAGTAAATAGAGTCAGAAATATACATACATATATTGATTTTAAAGCGAAATTTAAGTCGACTTTTTTCTCTCGACCAACGTTAGCCATCAGTGCGCTCAAAGCCGATGTACTGATTTTACATTGTACCCTTGACATTCATTAACTGTATGTAAATACGTTACAGTGAAATAATAATTGAATTTGAATTTGAAAGCAAAGAAATTTCATAAAACTTAATAAGATTTGTCTTTGTTCATAGATCATAATTCAGGAGTTTTCAGTGAAAAGTATTATTCATCTAACATGTTTCCTCACTAACACACGCTGTCTCTTATTCTGTGTTTTTGTCTTCGTCTCTCATATGATAACTACACTCGATACTATCGATAGAGATTTTAATATTAATACCTTTGTATTGATACTCATACAGAATTGTGTCATCCTTGTCATCATAAAATATACATATATATTTTAGAAGTTGATTGTAACAATTTAATAGACTATTATAAGTTTGTGTGCCCTCGATACAAATAATTAATGGCGAATTTCGTAAATTATGATGCTTTGCTTTCTACGTCGCAATTTAATAAGCCAGTTTATGCTCGAAAGAATTCTAAATAATTACATTTAAAAGTTATTTTAGTAAATTACTCATTTAAACCTATAGTCTTGGTCAAATTACAATTCTGAATAAGCCACAATCATCATTTGCCTTAAACCCGCGCTGTAAAACGACCGAAATAAGTCAATTTGTATCGTAGATCCGTAACTTCAACTTTTGAATTTGAGTAAATGCCATAAATGACAGTTGAACTAAAAAAATTGAGTTGTAAGGGCTGTGAATATTTTGCTTTTTATAGGCTGGTATAATTCCATTTTGGTTTTTTCATGTCAACAACGCTAACTAAACCCTATATTATATGTTTATGTTTTAGATAAGTATCTGAGAATCCAAGTCCAATAAAAAAATAAAGTGGACAAAAAGCAGTGACGTGTATGTATGTATGTAGCGGGAAATATGATGTTTTAATTGACGCGCGAGCACAGGGTCGTGTGTGGAAGTATTGAAGTGAACTTATCTCAAAGTTTGTTCTAAAGTCTATGATTATATTGTAATGACGAAACTGAGAGTTTTCTTGTTCTATTATTACATTTAGAAAATAATTCTAATCTCGAAGATGGCGGCGTTCGCCCTCAGCCATATCTGGGGCCGTCAAACAGATAGAAGATATACAAACAAAAAAAATGTTCTTAAACATCAAATTACAAAGATAATTAGAAGTAAAAGATACCTAATATGAACCACATTACCGGTTTTTTTCAGGTTTCATCAAGCACCGTTGATTTGCAATATCGCGATAATGGAAAAAGAAAATCTATCTTTATTTTATTTAATATCACTCCATAAACTTTTAAAGCGTATTGATTGAGGTCTATGAAGCACTGAACTGAATAGCAATAAAATTGTGAGATTTGTGATCAACAGAGCTATGTGAGCTAAGTGAGTACAATAGCCCTGAAGACGCATCGGTTCCCGTCGAGCAGGGCTGGCCACACGAAGGATTTGATGAGGTCGGAGCGTCGATCTCGGGAGTCATTTAGCGAATACCGCACGTGTTTATCAGGGTTCATTACCACTGAAAATAAAAATGCTTATTAGTGATAAGTGTGATTTTTAACTAATGTCGTCATGGAATTTATACATTCCCTTCAAAGTCATGATTAAACTTAGTTCAAAGATATTTCGAATCATGAAAATGGTTCGAAATATCGTTAATTGTGAATACCCGTTACAAAGTAAAAAAATCTTCTAGTTATTAATAGTAAACCTAGAAGGTTTTTCTCTAGTTTATATATTAGTTTTTTTTTAATTATGAAAGAGTAAGAAACGGGCATGCAGGCCACCTGATGTTAAGTGGTCACTGCAGCCCATGG
>DWON01007748.1:0-12648 GCA_018251015.1 Phocides pigmalion okeechobee
TCACTTAATTTCAATGAACATCTTAGAAGATATGACAATAACTATTCCACGCGGACGAAGTCGCGGGCACAGCTAGTGTATAAATAACAGGAGGTAGTAAGTAGAGTTTATAAATAACAATATAAACATATTGTCTTCTTCTATATTTTTGTATATTAGTATACATACGATGAAATAAGAGACATTATTTGAAATTAACTATTATTTGGAAAATACTGTGTCTTAGTCTTTGTAATAGATACAAAGTCCAAAAATATACGTTTTTTTATTTTTCCCTGTTGTGTGATTCCGCGCAATACATAAATCACTGGATCGATTTGAATAATATGTATCTTATATTATATTAACGTAACATCTAAGATACATTTAAGTCAATGTAAGTATTGTATTCTATCTAGGGCGGTTCAAATTAATCTGTATTCTTTCTCTTAAATTCACTCGAATGAAGTTGCGGAAACAGCTAGACAATACATTTATATCTATAAAGAGGCCCTAATGCTACACTTATCAACCATAAAATATAATGATATAAGAACACGAGTGCAAACATTGATTTCAAAGTTAGTTTTAGTTTCAGGCGTAATGTGCGGTGTGTCTAAATATGAGATGAAATTGAGAACGGATACAATTTGAGCTGGCATCTACTGAATTGTAACTAGGTATTAACGTAATGCGTGTCATAGAGCCCTGACCTGCTATATTTGCGGCAGATAGGGTTTCCATAATCTGTGACTAAAAACAGGTGTCTCAGCATTTAGACATGCACAAGACAATAATAAATACTGCATTGTAATAGACTCAATTAATTGAAGTTGTCACTTGTACTAATGATAAAGATTTTTTTATGATAAAACATCAAATAATGTTGTATAAATGTTGATGAAGAAGTATAGATCCCCCTATGGATGTATATTTCGTGTGTACTTGCTGGGCACAGTTTCTTCTCAGAATGAGAAGAATTAGGCAATGGCCACCACGATGGCCTAGTGATTTTTTGTAGAATTCACACATACCTGCGAATTTTATGGAAAATTATTATGTATGCTGGTTCCCCACAATGTTTTCCTTCGTCATTAAACCAAGTGTCTGTTTTTATAAAGTTGAATTTCCTTGTGGACAATGGACACATTATTCTCAACGACTTATGTGAGATATTATTTTTCTCTTAATATATTACGGTTAAAATTTCATATTTATGGAAATCTTTCTTAGTTACAAGCGACAATAGTTGGAATGGTTGTATTATCTACCATTTTAGTGATAACGCCATGAGTAGTAAATCATACCATATGATAAAAATATTTAAGTAAACAGTTTTACTTCGGAGCTGATTAAATTATGTAATTTAAACATGATTTTAGTTATATAAAAATCTCTGAGTGCGTTCATTCAGAGACTACACAGCCATAGCAACGGCACGGCTACGTAAATGTAAACGAACTGTATGCCTAGTCTAGTTGTTATGAGCTTACCGGCGGACTACGACCGGTTATATAAACCTAAATGCATTCGTTTGCATGTTACAATTTTACTATTAATCATTCTGTGCACCTACGTACGTGGTGACCAGTGACTACTGAATTGTTAAATAATACGAGTGATGAAATAATGCATTCCACCAAATCATAGTACAAATGGCAACGTTATTATATATATTTGTTGATTACTTAAATTACTTGTTTTTTGAAAGTGTTTTTTTAAATAGTAATCCCCAAAAAAAAGAACAGTTTGCTCGTGACTATGTCGATCGTCACGATTTTTATACAGTTGGGATTAAAAGAAATCGATGTCTGCATGATGCTATTTCAGTTTTTAAAATGTATGACGTCATAATCTAATCGCCAGTTATTTGAACCCGTTTTTTAGGATTTGAAAGGTGTAATGTACTCACTTGTGAATAAAGTGTGCGTCAACTTAAGATGTTATATTATGTTTATTTATAGAGATGAACCATTCATATTGGATTAACGCATGTAGAACGAACGTTAGTGCTTTATTGTGTGCGAAGACCAGCGACCAAGTATGCAGGTCACCTAATGTTAAGTAGTCGCTGCAACCCATGGACATTCAAACGTAAACTGGGCCGAAGTCCTAACTTAGGCCACTCTAGAGTTACTCTAGAGGATTAAGGAGGTCACCTCGCTACTAAGTGTAGCTTCCTTTGTCTCCAAATTATAATACATTGATATTTTTATAATTATGTTCGACTTATAGGGTTACTCATATACTTATGAAGGTAAAATTGTGTGATATTTTCTGTGGACACAGGTAGGAAGGAAAATGTATAGAGAAATATCGTCATCACGTAAACGAGAAGGAAAAAGGAAACCTACAATTATATCGCTGGATTTACCCCCATCAGGCATGAAGTCAAATTAAATTTTGCTGCGTAATGATTATGTTGCCGAATAATATATAAATATTTATCTTTGTGGAAGTAACATACTGCTGTAGTCATTTTTAACTTCAGTTAGAACAGAAGTCCTACCCGAAGTGAATCACTGATGCGTTCGTCATATATATAAAAGAGCAAAATGCAAGGTTTGCTTCACGCTACAAAAAAGTATATTGTTCCATTGAATTCAATGAGTGAGTGGGATAGAATTAATATTTGTTTCCTATATATTAATATTCCTATATATTAATATAAGTCTTTCGTCGTCCTTCATTAATATGCCATTAATAGTAGTAAAAAACAAAACGCAATGTTGCAGAGAACATTCAAAACGAGGCATCGAGATATGGAAGTAGGTTAATAGGTAACACACAGTATGAGCGAAGGCTGCGAGGTATTTGCTTATGAATACTTTATAAAATACAGATCCTTTTTATTGAAGACTGCTGTTTTAACGAAAATATTTTCGCCAAAATTTATCTTTTCAGCACAAATTATTTGCCACTCATATTTATTTGATTATTTCGGTGTTGTACTGTATTTGATAATTACATATGTGTCTGAGTCCGAATCAATCAAAGCCTGAGACACTGCCATTATACGATGTCAAATACATCATAGCATGCCAAATGAAGTGGTTACACTTTCCGGCATTGGTTAGAAAAAGCTAGTCATTGAAAATAATAAACGGATTGATTAGTCTACCTTATATTAAGTAAATTACGCATGAATATAAATATATATAATACGTGTATTTGGATTTATGTAGTAAAAATTTATGCAAATTCAAATTCAATTATTTTATTTCATTGTAAGGTATATTATATACACTTAATGAACGTCAAGGGTAAAGTGTCAAAATCAATTGCAACAGGGAGATCTCACTCCAGGCGAGTTGATGTGCCCGGGGAGCGGCCGTGCTCCGATAGTCTCATTTCGGAGTTTTGTATATATGCCAGATATTTAGAAAACTTCGATAGCGTGATTCAGGATCGCGTGGCGCCATCTCTTGTCATCGGTTGTGTAACCGACGACTTCGTGGCCGAAAAATTCTCCTGGAAGACGCAGCGGCTCCCCATAAACGTGCTCAGCTGACGAGGATTTAAGGTCTTCCTTAAAGGCGCTTCTGATGCCCAGGAGTACGAGGGGAAGGGACTCCGTCCACCTCGCAACAGCGTGGCAGATAATGGACGCCTTCAGCTGGCGGTGAAATCGCTCCACCAAGCCATTGCATTGCGGATGGTACGCCGTCGTCTTACGGTGGTCAAAAACAATTGTCCTAGACAGCTGTTAGAATAACGCCGATTCAAATTGCCTGCTACGATCAGTAACAATCTCAGTAGGGCAACCGAATCGGGATACCCAACAGGACATAAATGCTTTGGCCACTGACTCCGCAGTGATGTCGGTAAGAGGCACAGCTTCCGGCCATCGCGAAAAGCGATCGACGGCTGTGAGACAGTACCGATAATCACCACAAGGTGGTAAAGGGCCGATTAGGTCTAAGTGAACATGTTTGAAGCGCCCCGAAGGTAAATCAAGCGTACCCAAGGGAGATGAGACGTGCCTGTTCACCTTCGAACGCTGGCAAGTCAAACATGCTTTAGACCATTCACGACAATTCTTACGCATCAGTGGCCAGACGAAGCGTTGAGCAATGAGCTTGGCGGTAGTGTTTGCACCGGGGTGGCTGAGAGAATGCAGGCAGTTGAACACCTGCTGACGAAGTGGTTTAGGAACGAATGGCCTGGGAGTGGGTGTGCTGGTGTCGCAGTAAATTTCCGTATTGCTCCCAGGGACATTCATTTTGGTCAGGCGAAGTGAGGTTTCGCCCTGTAGGTGCTCTGCAATCTCAGGATCAGTAGCCTGAAGATTAGCGAGGTTTTCTAAATCGACTGGTTATCTTTACCCGCGATATGCTGGATGACCGTTGTGAATTGCGAGATGAAGTCGAGATGTCTATACTGACGCGGCGAGCAGTTACTTTTTCGTTCGTGAAAAGCATAACATAGCGGCCTGTGGTCAGTATAAACTGTGAAGTTTGTAGCCTCAAACATATGGCGGAAATATTTAATGCTCTCATATATAGCAAGGAGTTCACGGTCGTATGGTGAATACTTCGACTGTGAGGGACTCAACTTGCGTGAGAAGTATGCTAGAGCAGGGGGATCGGCGTTGAGAGCTCTTTTGGCTAAGATAGACCGGGAGAAAAAAGCCGGCGGAAGAATTTAATAACATCGACGATCTTCTTATTTCATGGGCTCCAGTCGCAAATCAAAGGGACCCACATAATTAATTTGCCCAACAGCAGAGAACGGCTAAAAACTGTTCCTAAAGCACTTGTAACAAAAATAAATTTGTTTAATTTGTGCCTAATAAGCAACAAATGTCAATAACAGTCGAGTAGGTACCAGTTATCTTGTTATAGAAAACTCTATCTATATAAGTTTTTGTATATACGGCAAGCTTAATCAATTGAAACCCTACAAATACATTCTACGAAATAAGAAACATCAATTATTTTACTTAATATTACAATATATCAATTTGTCGTTATTTATTATTTTATAAGTAAGTAATAAGTAAAACAAATTATTTGGAATATACATTTCATATGCTATAAATACCCACTGAACCTTAAAATGCTCTCATTTCATAGTTATAGGTTTATCATTAAAGAAGAGTTCTGCATGAAAAGTAATTTCCAGATATTAGGGAATATAATATGCTGTTACCTGCGTATGTACGCGTGATTATGTCATAATAATAAATACGAAGCCGAGTGAGTAAAATTGGAAGCTTGTATACATGCGTACGCCCCTAGAAACATCTATTATTATTTAATGATATTTCAATGATAAATCGTGTCATACAAATCTAGCATATTGTTGTCGTTAAATTGTAAATGTTAGTTCGCAATTGTTAGTTCAACTGAGATTTCCTCTTATCCTGCAAAGATTGCATTGTACTCGGGCTTGTTGACAAGAATGTACATAATACGATTTACGATGTTGTATGAACACGTGTGTAGAGCCAATGTGATTCGTTATCAAATCTGGAACCTGCGCTGCCTTCGCCCAAGTAAACATAACTCAATTTCCGGGATGACGCACTTAAACGTGCTTTAACTCATTGCTCTCATTGATTTGTCCGAAAACATTACTAGCTGTTTATTGCCAAACAATTTTATTACTATCTTGTAGTAGGTACTCGCAGGTCACAGCCCATGTTACTCGATTTTTTTTATGTGGGAAGAGTAGCAAACGGGTATGTAAACTACCTGACGTTAAGTAGTCGCAGCCCATAGACATCCATGTACAAACACAAACACGACCGAAATCTTATCTGAGCTCGAACGTAGATAGGTTGCTACTCCTGAGGACTAAGATTTGATGGATTTACTAATTGAAGGATTAACCAAATATTGCTTATATAAGTACCAATCATAGTTATATAAGATGTAAAAATAGTACAGTTTGATCTGAACATTTACCACACCATTTTATAAACTGAAGTTTTTTGGTGGAGGGGGTGGTTTCCTGTTCACTTAAGAACAAGACAACCATATAAGTCTACTACTAAAGATTACTAAGGACTACTGAAGAAAGAAAATATTTTCTTTAATGTTGGTTATGGATGTTTATGGAGGACAGTGATCACTTAACATCGGGTACACTATATGCTCGTTTGCAACACCATCTCGACTAAGAAAAACATCTCCTTCAAAAATGCCACCGGCAAACGCACCACGCCAACACAGGAGTTGCTTACGAATGTACTATGAGTACGGAGGTGGTACTCCACCGGTCGATCTATAGTTCTACCACCTGTAAATTATGTTAATCTAATGTGTATCTTCTATATTTGTTATGTGTTCTTCAGTTTATAAATTAAAAAGTGTCTATCTATAATCTATCTAATGTTTTTCGATCCTTAGTTAACAATCGTCTATTAAGCGCAGGTGGTATAATGATACACCTGCAATGATACAAACAACTCTTACATACGTGAGTGTACAAGTGTTAAGCAACATATTTTTATCACAAATTTCAACAAGAAGTGGCAACCCGTTACGCTTAACTGAACGCGTACGTGTCACGGTAAATACGTGGAAAATAACTATATTTATACTCCCAACGCTTTATTTTTTGTATTCATATAAATTGATATTTAATACGAATTATGCCAGTGAAATCCACCAATGTGTACTTAACAGCTTTGATGGTTAACCTAAGCGCTTTTATACTGCGGGGGAGTTCCAACACGGGTGGGACGGCTGTGGGATGGCAATGGTTGGTAATTGTTCAGATGGTTGGTAACGATTCAGATATATCGGCACGCTTACAGATGAGGCCTGTTGCCTTAATCCTGAGGACTAACAAAATATATGTTACCAATTTCAGATAGGACTACTGTTGTGAATAGAGTTGGTTACAGATGTCACCAACACTTACCATTAGGTTGTTTTTATTTGCATAAAAGCAGGCATTACTCTTTACTGTAAACTCAACGAATTTATATTTAGGAGATCGTAAAACCTGAAAGTAATCGTGCTTTCTTTCTTTTTAAAGGAAATCTATATTACTTAATTGTAAATAGATATTTCAAACTTGAATTTGGATTAGTACACATAGATACATAATATGCATATTATGTTTTGAAGAGTTACATGAGAAATAATTCAAACTAGAACCATTTAATCATACTAATATTGCAAATATAAAAGCAATCAAGTAGATTACATAGTGGTAGACTGAAATGATAACGTGATGAACTTAGTTTTATCATATTGACAACACAATTCACCTGTTTGTTTAAGCATTATCTCAAAATCCTGTAGAGTTTATCTACTTGTCAAATCCATGATAAGTGTAACGCAAAATAAATTTATCAGCTTAGCTTTAGAATGCCTTGGATATTACTTATTTATGTTATAATTTTGGAAGTCAATTATATGTAATAAGCAATTATTATTCTGTGTACCTTCGTTAATACGTACATATGCGAAGTATTTGTGATATTCATTAATTTTATAACGCTTAAACACGACCCTTAACATTTATAAAATAATAGGTGATAAACATAAAGACACCAATTGTCTTGCAATATGTGCAATTGCTATTAAATTCCAAAAATATTTATATATACTCGAATGTAACGTAACGGAATATTTGTCTACAACCATTTTAAAAATGCTATTATATTATCTTTAATAGTTTTAGTCGTCGGTACTCGCCAAGGCAACCCGTTACTCAACTAGGATGGAAAGTGAAATCTATTTCAGAATACCGTTCTCTTGTTGCATTGCAGCTCAGACGTTAGCGATCTTGTATATTTATGGCAATCACTTTTTGCCTTGTTGCGGACAATCAACTGATAAATCGGTTTGGATATCGATGTTTTTAGCGGTTTACGCCATTCTATTATTGGTAGCTTCTTATGTAATAGATGTAGTCAGTGATCATCATTTATATGGTCACTATAAAGTATGAACGAACTTTAAATACAATTAGAAATAATCGGTATAAAGTTGGAATAATCAAGTAGTTTCTACTTCAGCTGTGTTGCAAATTCCCCCGCTCCAGATAAATGAGCTGAGCTTTACGATAACTAAAACCGTTTCTTGAATTGCCTACCTCTGATTGTTATAACTTAGAAGTAAGCGTGGTAGTTAGGTATGTATCGAATTTGTGTTATAAAGCTCTATTGACTGAATATTTATTTTATTTAGGTTTTACGCACAATTGGACGGATATCGTTAATGTTAATAATAAATTGAGCCAAAATTAGTTTCTTGGAACTACAGCAAATCTTGAAGCGGTTTCCGGGTATACTGACGTCTGTGTGTCTGAATTCATACTATAATCCGGTTTTAAATAATAATTACACATTACTTTTTTCTAATCTTTCGTAGAATTCGTACGTAAATTATACGTATTAAATCTTCAAGATTATTCAGACATATATAGCTATAAAAACATTAGTGTCACGGTGGGTAATGTCGAAAATCACATGATACACCGGATACGCATTAACTGACAGTAGATAATTATGGCTATTATGTTTGCAAACATTTAAAATACAAAGAGTATGAGAAAGAAGCCAAGAAGTGATAATTTTAATACATATGTTAGAGAGAAAGGATGCATATAAAGTATATAACTAGGTAGAGAGTAGGTCCATATTTAAGACTTGATTTTACTTGTAAGTAGTATTGAAGCCAAAAGAACGTAAAGCGTTATTAAGAAATTAGGAAATGTGCTTAAACTTCCATAAATTTTCATATAAATAGGATAGGTACAAAGATAATTATATTTTCCATGATGCCGTATAGGATTTCATTCCCAAAATGTATACCTTTATACCTATTTACAGCAGACGGAGATGTCATGTCTATCCTCATTAGAGCCTCGAAGTGTAAGGAGATAGTCAAATAGATAAATCTTGACCAGGGTTTTAATGTAGCAGGATAATAGTAAAAAGTATTTAGCTTTATTAAGTTTCAACTAATCACATTAGTCATGGCGTTTACTTGGGCTCAATTTATTAAGAAATTTAGTATTTTTTAAAATTCAAAAGTTATCTTACGACGCATTTGTAAAAACAGATTAAATCGATAATGTTTTCAGCAATCTTGATTTTGATAAGAACATCAAGCAACCTATCAATTGCTTGATGTTAAGTGGTTGCCCCCGCTCCATGGAAATCCCCATTCGACCTCAAACAACACTGAATTCGGCCTATCGGAGGTCGTATGTAGATGCATTGGTACTCTTGAGGATTAATATGGGCGCTGTCCTTGTCAACAAGGCAATTTCACCTGTCTAACCCAAACAAAAATTGTTTCACAGCGATTTATAAGTGTAATATGAACTCGAGAGCCATCGAGCAGTTAGTCTAACGGGCTCGTTTCGTTTGCTCACAGATCACGAGCTTCACGGGTGAGATCCAAGAAATGCGCACAACCTTTTGTAATATACCTTACTTGTCTTTTGTAATCTTTCGCGTTACTTGTGCATTAACGGAGTTCGGTCTTTTCCATACGAGCACATACGGTATGAGGCAGGATTACGGTAAAAGACTACCAACTTGTAGAAAAAACTTGATAATATCTATCTAATTTATAGTTTATATGTTTAATATGTACAGAATTAACGCTGATGGAGATTTATTAGCTTAATTTTAATTGGCTCTTTGGTTAGTGCATGTCTTTGTAGCCTTATCTTGAGTAGACACTCGACAAGTATATAAGTACGCTAGCATCTTTAATTTTAATCCAAAAGTAGAGAAATTTACATTGACCTATAATTTCAGGGATCTAATAATCAAAATCAAAATATTTTTATTCAAAGTAGATTCTTTACAGACTCCTTTTGCAACGTCAATAAACTACCACCGACTTTTTTGGAGAAGAGTCTGTAATTTACCGTATTTTAATTTTCGTCGAGGATACGCTTATGTGAATTAGATGTCACATGGATTCACAGATAATCATAACTAGGAAATAATAGATCCACGTGACTCTATGATAGATTATTCATCAAGAATGTTTATGCCAATAGAATCTTCTTGCGCTATTGAACGTGTTACTCATCATTAGTAGTTTTTGTATAGAATTAACTTCCGTAGTTTTTAAATAATAGTAAATAAATTATATTCTAAAGCTATAACTGAAATTAGATTCATAGGTACCTGTTTTTAAATATAACTATGTATTTTCAATACTGCGTCCTTGGTGGTTTACTATATCAATCCTGAATAATTAAAACGAAATTGGTTTGAACAAATGGCAATAGTTTGCTCTGCATATAATAGCTGATGTACGTCAGTAGAATGTACATCGGCTATTATACGTAAGTCTTTATGTTTGAACAAGTCGATTGGCATTATAAGCTGTGTGCAAATTGAACGTTGTAGAAGTGAACAAAGCTACTGGTAAATAGTAGGAGTATAACGGCTCTACGAATATGGGATTCTGCAAATCATCGGTGTGTTTGCGTCATTGTAAATTCTACTGAATTATATGGAACGTGTTCGGGATTTTCCTAACTCCTTGATTCTGTTGTATTTATTGTTCACTTTATTTTTCAAAAACGACGTTTTAAAATCAGAACGTAGAATTACTTATAATCTTTGAAATAACACTAACTTAAATAAGTATATGAAATAAGTCTTCTGGAGCAGTATCACATGTTCTGTGCTGGGCTGCAGTGTAAACATATCACCAGTATGAAATGGCCGGTTGGAACTTTATTAAAAAAAAGTCTATTTATTTGTAATAATTTCGAACTGGAATTCGTCCAGTTCGAAAACAATGTAATTGCACAACTATACTTACTAATAATAAAAAAGATTTGGTCGGAGGGGTGGTTAGTGGCTAGACTTGCAAGCGAAGGGAACATCTTAGGCCTCAGGAATAGTAAGAAACATACATACGATAGGAATTAAATCCTATTTGAGGTTAAATGTGGCTGTTTATATACTGATATTTAAATTGCTCCACTGAGAAAGTTCTCGCTCTGGTCCGTACAAGTACATACGCAGTAAATAAATTTATTTTAAACAAATGAACTCATAATTTTTTGACAACATCAATTTTTATAGCGTTAAGAATCAAAATTAATCAATTGATACCTTATCTTATCTTTGAGATACTTTTTGTTTGCCAGACGGCGATTGAAAAGTTATATGGTAGCGCTCAACTTTTATAGCAGCAACCAATTTTATGTGTTTATGTCAACATGACGAAGCGTAATGCGACGGATTAGTGGCTGATCCGACTGTTAAAGATTTCCGAGTACCCATAGTGCTTCTGACAACGTTTTACAACTTCCATGCATTTTAACCGTCACCTTATCGTGATGTCGCCTTTTAGCTTTGGGGAGAGGCCCATGCCTAACAGTGATACTGGGAATGGGTTACAATTACATCCAATGTTATCTGTATTGCATATTTAATCAAAACTATTTTTGGAACTATATATTTTATTAATGTAAGTGTTATAATTTTAATATTTTTTTTGCTATAAGAGATAGATATGTAGGTATATTTAGTTCTGAAATATTTTCCCTGGGTGTTTAAAAATACAATGGATAGACGTTTGTTGGTCATGCACGTTTCAGTGTAGGTATTTGTGCTCTACTAATAGTAAATGAGTGGGAATCTATACAATTATAGATCTCTCACGTGTAACTTGTCTACAAATGTGATAACTACAGGAAATTTGATCTGCGTATAGCTACGGCAGTTAACGGCTTCAAATGAAGGTAAATAACCAACTTTAATAAATTCAGAATTGTTAAGGTTTGTAGGAATGTAACTGATTATGTATCACATACTAAAAGTAATGGTTTAGAAGCGACAATTACTATAATTATACATGGTATGCACCACGGGCTATTGCGCAGAATTGTATTCCTATTCATAACATTAATCAATTAAGTCTATAGTCTTGTAGAAATCAACACAAAGGATTATTTATCTATCAAAAGGTCTGTTTTTTCTACCTTGCATTTTGCCAACAGTTGTCGTGTAGGGTGCCCAGAATGATAGCTTTGTCCCTAGGTATCTACTGCTTCATTCTCCTTGCTGCACAGCGAAAAGGTAGGTAGTTGTCGTTTGGGATACATTTGCCTTAAACCAGGCAAAAGAAATATCCTCAAGCTAATAAATATCTATACTTTGTAAAACTAGAGTCATTATGATGTTCACACATATACAACTAGTAACTTTTGTTTCATCGTAATTTGGACCATACGATACAAAGTTTTAAAACGAGATGGTATGCCTCCCCCTATATTGTGATGGTGTGATCCTGGAAATTGGCGTAAATAATTAAATATTTTAGTTTAAAGTTTAATTCATACGTATATATGTATGTAATGTACACAGCTGGAGATATTCAATACATAAGGTATCTACGCAATTACACTTATTATACGTGTGCAAAATTAATGGATGACGCCAAAACACCACTATCGTAAGATCAGATCGTTAGATTTGTATTTATGACGTGGATTACAATATTATCTACAATGCGGGGGACTTAAAACGTCAATAAAATTCATCGTCCTACTAACACGCCCGTTAACTAAATTCTATTGAGGATATGGTGCTATCTAAATTTGATTATGAGTCACTGTGTAAAAGATATTGTAGGTATAACTACGTGAATCCGATAATATAAAGATGGTAGAGCCGTTAGAGCTCGCCCGGGGCGGCACCACCGCCGCCCTCATAACCCGCCGTAAAGC
>DWON01007749.1:0-12647 GCA_018251015.1 Phocides pigmalion okeechobee
AAATAGAACTTCTGTTCTATTTGAGATTGGACGTGGTTGTCCATGGGCTGCAGTGACCGCTTAACATCAGGTGGACTAAATGCCCGTTTCTTACTCTTTCGCATAAAAAGATTCTGTTACTAATTTATTACGTATATTAAAAATCTTGCATTATTACTTAATTCTACACGCAAAAATAATGTAACTCTTTAACACAATAAGTCATTAAACCAAAATCATGTACAGAATTCATTCTTACTATTTTATTACATTTAAGTACAGCTACAGAGCTCTTTAGAACTCTTCAAAATTCTTGCAAAATTTGTAATAATGTATGAATAATTGTTCTCGCAAATGTTGAAAATTTGGATCTCACCTTTGGTTATACCGGTCCCGTCTTGACTTACTTGTACCAACTCATCATTACTTCCAGGACATTTGAAAAACGCCTTTATCTCTTGAACATAAGGCTCATCCAATTTACCCCTCGGTTTATAATGAGAGCTTTCCTCAGTTTACTCGTTGAGGTAGCGTCGAGTTGCTCTAAATTTAAACCTGCTGAATCGTCAGAAACTTGATAATTAGGAAAAATTCTAGTCGAGTGAAGTGTACTGAAATGAGTTTTGGTGAGACTCAATTTAATATGAAAGGCTCACCCCGAAGCCTTGGAAAAATTATGAGAGCGTTAAAATAAAAACCTCGCCCCATAAAAGGCCAAGTAGAGATTATTTCTAATGAAACGCTTACTGGTTTTAATACATGTTATTTTACGTGAGAAAATATGTTTATCTATACAAATGATCTGCACATGGAAAACACGAGAGATATATATCTATGGGCCTTTATTACCACAATTCAATATTTTTTATTCATTAAATTTGCATTATTTTTATGTGAGGAGAGTAGAAAACGGGCATGCAAACCATCTGATGTTAAATAGTCCCAGATCATAGACATTCACGTACAACCACAAACACGATTGAATCCTGTCTGAGGTCGAACGTAGATACGTTGCTACTCCTGAGGACTAAGATGGTCGTATGCTTCAAAGTATAGTTGGCAACCGCATCTCTCCAACAAAAACACATGTAATGCTTTACGGCGGATTATGAGGGCGGCGGTGGTATCTCCCCGGTCGAATTATAGTTCTCCCATCTTAAAAAATGTGTACATATCACGATGGTGTAAGTGGCCTAAGTATTTTTAAACCTTATTTTTTACCTTCCTGCCAACGATGATAATACACAAAATGTACATAAAATTTGCATGAGAAACTTCAATTTCCTTCAGCGAGATTATGAGAGAAAAGTTTGAAAGTCATTATTACAATACACGAGGACGTATCAATCAAATAATAACTCTAAGTCCCAAATTCAGAAATCGTCTTCCAAAGCATCATTAAGAAACAAACTTCAACGATAAATGACTTGTCGTACTGTTGATGACTACAGTTAATATGTACCGTGTACTCACGATTTTTTTTATATATTAGCCTAGCGATAAGGCAGACGGGCTGCCTGATGGAAAGCAATCACCGTAGCCTATGGACATCTGCAACACCAAAGGAATCGCCAATGCATCGCCAGCTTTGAAGGAGAGCTCTTTTTGTACCTCTTTTGAAGAGCCCCATGTCATAGCCTAACGTCATAGATTAACGATGTTTCATTTTTGATTACCGGTATTTCTAACCAGTGACCATGACCCATGCAACTGATTCCAAATCGAACCATTAATCGAGAGTACCCGGTATACTCGCCCGGGGCGGCACCACCGTCAACCGCATAACCCGCCGTAAAGCAACATGTTCTTCATATATTGTGTTTCGGTTGGGGAGTTGTGGTTGCCGGATACACATTATTGGAAGCAACCATCTTAGTCCTCAAGAGTAGGAATGCATCCGCGTCCATCCTGAAATAGAACTTCTGTTCTATTTGAGATTGGACGTTGTTGTCCATGGGATGCAGTAACCACTTAACATCAGGTGGCCTGCATGCCCGTTTCTTACTTTTTCAAAAAAATATGTAGATTAAAAAGAACCAATAATATCATAAATGGGTCGCTTTGTACAAGTACAAATCGTGTTCCTTCGTTCGTAATTATCGATTTTGCCTCGTGTGTCAATCTTTCAAACCGGGGACGCATCTGTGGGTATGTTTATATTATTTGGTTTTTAAGAGGAATTTATATTTGATTTGAGCGTCCCAAACTAACATTATATGTATGTAATTATGGTAAAGGGCTAAGACGCAAATAGAGTTATTACAACAGAAAAGGTATCTTCATAACTTTAGCATGCCCTTCAATATTAATTTTCGACAAATTATTATCCCACTGCTTTTATTAATTAGTGCGACAATAATAGATCAATGATCATGATATTGAAGTCTCTCGGAATCGGAAGGATTAGTAGTATCTTTAGTCTACCGCGCTGGCCATTTGCGGATTGCTAGAGTTTACACTGCTTTAAGAAGCAAGCAAGTGATAATTATTTTAATATGTTAAATAAGTTTTAAAAACAGCGATAAGTGCGATGGGCTCCAAACGCAGCTTCCCATGTGAAAGACGCGCTAAAATTCTCTCATAAAATTTCATTGAATATTTCTACTTTTTAACACGCTTCAATTGGCTTGGGTTGAATGTATGTACATATACATATGTATAACGCATTCTTTGAGCATAGTTTTAACCAAATTCCAGAAATCTAATTAATTTGAAACTTTGCACACGTATCAAGGATGACAATGCAATAATATGAAAAAAAAAATTAAATTAAAATTAAAAAAAAATTAAAAAACACACTTCTATAAAAAAAATCAAATAAATGAAGTAAGAAAAAAAAGCAGCGTAAAAAAAGCGTGAGTGCTTTTTCAGTGATCTATTGACACAATACAACCCAAGCTTTTTTTACATTGCAATATTTTTTTCTGATTTACATTTTTTTATCTTTGTTAATATTTGTTGATAACTTCCACTTACTCTCCGGTGATAGATCATCTTAATCTATAAAGGAAACGACTTATTGAGATGTATCAAGAATAAACAGAACGCACTTAAATCCGTGAATCACTCCTCTTTTTGTTTGTTCCTCGCTTTCGTCTTGCGATAAAATTTACGTCTTCCGCGAAATTACGGGAGAAATCATTGCTTATTGTATTTGACCGACTTAATTTAGTTCAGGTTTATCTAAGCAGTGATTACGTTGTTCCTCTTGGCTTTGAAACTTTTGGTTATGGGGTCCGCGTGAAAAAAAACAATTAGTAATACGTTTGATCGACTACGCCGGTGACAAAAGGGCTGGTTCATATCTCGCACAGAGAATTGCGATTGCTATTCAACGCGGGAATGCAGCTAGCGTTCTTGGAATCATGCCGAATGAGCTCGAACTCTTTTTAGATTGCTTAGGTAAGGCTTTTATTATAATTAGTTTTAAGATTTTTCTCGGCTAAGGATGACTTAAATAGGTTAAAAAAGATTTTACAGTGGAAGCATTAGGCATAAAATGCACTTATGGCTAACGTTGTAAAATTAGTCTTATCAATATCCGGTGGTATCGACATTTTTTGCTAATTAAACAAAAATTAAATTCCTATTTCATATCCTCTTAACGAATTTCCATTTGGGAATATTCCTAGCAAAGCACATCTACCACAAGAAGGCAAGCTTCTCAAAAGTAAATCCGAATAAAAATACGGAAAGAAAAAATAGAATGGCAAGTTAAGAACGAATTGGGGGCGAAATATAACTGAAGTGAATAGATTTATATCGCGATACTTAAAGACGAGGGAATGTCGACTTGTCCCACTGTTCGCTAATAGACGATTAGCTATAACAATTTATTAGCTTAAGTTGGAAAAAGTTGTATAATCCTATTACATTTTCGTTCAACACAATCACAAACTTTGTATTGTTTCACTGATTCTACGATTTAGATCTGCAGTTTCTAAAAAAATGGAAATAACCTTGGCTCCATGAACCAAAAGTTTCGAAGCCAAGCTGAACAAACATGTGATCACTGCTAAGTGGCACATATTTACGCCGCTCAGTTTCTTCTGCTTCTTTTTCTTATATAATTAAAATGTATCAGTTTTGTAACGATATCAAAGCTCCTTTCCAAAGAAAAAGAAAAGAAAAGTTTTGTAAACTATTGTTTTGTTTTTATTTGTCAAGTTTTCCGCTAACGTGACTTTAAGTTCTATTTTATTTTTGTGTTTTTAGTATAGAGTTTAATTCAATTTGAAAAGTATTTACTTTCGGGGCAACCCAGCAGACCACATTCAGTCTAAAATCAAATCTGGTTTCTCTTAACGCTGCCAATCAGACAAGAACCTAGAGACTTAAACTTTCCCGTACTCATGTAGAAATATACCCACTTTGATCAATACGCGTTTGAAGGCCGAGTGGGTGGAAGACCGAGTTGAGAAGATACTGGGGAAAGTTGAGAGTTCTCGGCCGAGAGAAGTGGTCCAAGTCGTCGCGTCAGCGTTTCGCAAACGAATCCACTTGATAGGCGTCGGCCGTGTCGTGTCAACCATTACGTAACGTCGCGTTTAATTTCTGCATCGTCTTGGATGTTTTAAGGTTTTAGAGAAAAAAAATGCTTTGACCAGTCTTGAAATTTGTGGCAGAATAGACATATGTGACATGGCGGTTAATTTCTACATTTAAAAAGTAGTGTTTTGCCTTGACCAGTCTAGAAATTTTCAGACATATGTATTGCCGTGTTCAATTTATGTATCGTCTTGGACGTTTTAAGGTTTAATAGTAAAGTTTTACCTTGACTAGTCTAGAAATTTCTAGAGATATGTGACATCACGGTTAATTTCTGCATCGTCTTGGATGTTTTTAGGTTTAAAAGTAAAGTTTTACCATGACCAGTATGGAAATTTCTAGACATATATAACCTCCTGTTCAATTTATGTATCGTCTTCTTAGTTGTTTTAAGGTTTAAAAGTAAAGTTTTGCCTTGACTAGTCTAGAAATATGTTACATCGCGGTTAATTTCTGCAAAATCTTAGATATTTAAACGTTTAAAAAGCAATGTTTTTTCTGGAACAGCATAGAAATTTGTATAACATAAGTAAGGTCATGTTCAATTTCTGCATTGTGTTGGATGTTTTAAAGTTTGAAAGTGAAGTTTTGCCTTGACCAGTCTAGAAATTTCTAGACATATGTAATGTCGGTTTCAATTTCTGCATCGTCTTGGACGTTTTAAGGTTAAAAAGTAGTGTTTTGCCATCACCAGTCAAGAAATTTCTAGAAATATGCAAGCAACGTCGTGGTCAATTTCTGCCCTGTCTTAGATTTTTTAGATTTAAAATTAAAAATTGCCTTAACTACTTAAAAATCGAGATAGATTTTTAACTGATTTAAAAAAAGAAAGAAGTTCTCAGTATGTGTTTATTTATGCATGTAAGCCTGTACCTACGAAAGTACGTATGTATATAAGTATGTACGTATCAATAATAAATCCTAAATATAACATGTAATGCCTGAAAAATAATTTTAATAAAAAGCTAAACTAAACAATTCACAGAGAGTCCGTGATACGATATGGTGTCAATAAAGTTGGATGATTTCCGCCATAAAAGGCGACTGCATGTTTCTATGTACGAACCAGCCTTCTTGTCACCAGCACTGATCAAACGTAAAATTAATTGTTCAAAAATTATTCTTGACACTCCGTCCATAGGGATCAAAAATTTCAACGCGAAATTACTTTTTGTTATTCCAAATTTTCTTTAACTCAGTTGATATTATCTGTATTTCCAAAGGCCTTAGAAAGTTAAAGTTCGATTTGTGTTTTTAACACGCTTTTATAAGCTTGGGTTGTATGTATGTATGTAACGGAATCTTTGAGCATAATTTTCACCAATTTCTAGATGTCTGATTAATTTGAAACTTTGCACACGTATGAAATACCGATGACTATGCAATAATATGAAAAATAAATAATAGTTAAAAAACGAATAAACAGACTTTTATAAAAAAATACAAGTAAAAAAGTAAAAATAACAAAAAAAAATGCTATGTAAATATTTTTTAGTTTTTTTAAATTATTATTTATTTTTATTATGTTCTAAAATCAGTGTCTATAGCCTATCGATGTCTACTTCCTACCTTAACAGGAGTACAGCCTTGTTTAACGTTTTCCATGGACGCATAGCTATTTCTGAGGACTAAGATGGTCGTTTTGATTGTAAGTTTAGCAACCGTACCTTCCTCGACCGAAATTTTGTTCAATCACCTAGCCAGTCTGCTTTACCGCGGATTATGTGGGAGTAGCAGTGCCACCCCCATCGACAGTTCTACCATTCTGCCAAAAATGATCTCGAATTCAATTGCCCTGGAAACGTCATACAAATCTAGATCCGCCACAGTTAACCTAGCTTCGTCATATTTATTCAAGGATTAAGTGCATTTACATACGCAGTCTGATTCAAAGGTCTATGACTGAGTGAAGAGATCACACGAGGGCGCTCGGCGTTGCCGTTAGTATGACAAAGGATTTAACGAGCGAACCCACTCCATCATCGTCAGTTTTCCGTTGACGGAATGTCAAAACTTTGCGAGCATTTTTTTGGAGTCAAAGTGGACACTTTATTTCGTGGACGTTTTTGGTGCTGATTTTTTTTTGTCTGAAGAGTAGCAAAGAAGCGCGCAGGCCACGTCTGATGTGGTTGCTTCTGCTCATGGATATCCACATACAATCTCAAACATGACTGAAATTATGTTTAAAATGGTAGCTAGATCCGTCAATACGCTTAAAGACTGAGATTGTTGATTCGCTTGTATATGTAGCCGGCAACCACCCCTCCCCAACCGAAATACAAGTTTTCTTCAAGGTGGATTGCAAGGTGGTGGTTCCTTCCGAAGTATAACACTACCATCTGTTAATAATTTGTATATTTTATTTGGAACCAGTTGCATGTTTCGTAGGTACACACGGGTAAACAAGTTATGCCACTGTTTCGAAATGTCGGCAATTAAAAATCGTTAATCATAAATACCCATTACTTACAAAAACACACGTCTGTGTCAGTTTTAAAATCAGTTTGTAATTTACAATGTTTATTTTGTTTCAGGTATAAAGTCTTCAAAGGAATAGTAAGTTTAGGTTACAAATAAAACGTGAAGAAACTATTAACTATGAAGCAACTATCCGCAAAGTAAAACGATTTTATTGAGTAAAGTTAAGAAGTTTATCACCAAGAAAAAAAAAACTATTTGATACAAAGAAACGTCAAGAAAGATGCCTATAAGCCTATAAGGAATATAGGGATTTATTCACCAATTAGAATAGATTAGATGTCTTGTTAAATTATGCCGTCCGAACTGAATCATAGAGCTATGCCGTTAGAAAATCAAATATGCCAGTATTTGTAGCATACAAAGTAAATTACTTAATACTTCTTTATTTTTTAATCTTGATTAGATTTTTATCTCGTAGTGATTATGTCTGTTGGGTAATTTTAATGCAAAAAAAAAATTATGACAACAACAAATAGCCAGACAAAAGTTCCTCGTGAACACGACTTCGCCTCAAGAGTTCCAACGTCAGCTAACAAACTCTGAGTCGCTCGAAGCTCTTGTAAATTTCAGATCGAGTCGAACGCCTCTCCGGTCTGACGAGAAGCCTATTTTAGATATTGAAGTGTTATGGCGGCCCAATTTCGAAATTTTGAGTGCTCCGTTCTCTATTTCGCCTCCGCCGAGTCGTCGTTACGAGCAGTATTACGTATTGTTAAAACTTTGCCGCTCGAGGGCTTTGGAGCATAGTGAAAATTTGGAGGTCTATCTTTGTGCGGCGAACGTTGCGGCTATATTATCCCTGTGGTATTAAAATATTAGTATCCGGATAACGTGCGGTTTTTCGAGCGGCTACTCCTCGTATAAGATCGTTCAATTTACGAATTAGACAAATTTCTAATTCAGTAACTATCTAATAATAGACTTCATTTTTTTGTATTTGACACATTCTTACAATTTACCATTTTCTAAATTTCTTTATTTTTCACAATTTCCTAAATCAGTATTTAACAAAAAAATTAACTGCATTTTTTATATTTGACATAATTCCAATTTGGCATTTTCTGAATTTCTTTAATTTTCGCAATATTCTAAATCGGTATTTACATAATTGTAGACTACATCATTTTTTAATTTCTAACTCAATTTTCCAATTTGCCATTAATTTGCTAAATTACTTTGATTTTCTCAATTTTATGAATCAATAAGCCATATTAAGCAATAATATGGCTGTCATTTTCTTTATTGGCATTATCCTGTATGCAAAAAATAAACTTAATGTCATCTACAAATTGGATAGCGTGAATGTCGAACTAAAAACTTTATAAAGGCTTTAACCATAATTATATTTAATCGTTGCTCAGATCCCATATAATATAACGTAATAATACAAAATTTGAGCAGTTTCTGTATGATTTAATACTTCATTAATTTGTCACGCCTGTTATTCTAGAACAGATAAGTCAAATTGGTTGAACCGAAGTTCTAGCAGAGCTATTATACTGCCCTCATAATGAAACGTGAAGCTTGTGTTACCATTGAAAAGGATAACCGACTACATTTAGAAGCGACACGATTATTTCAGTCCTCATGTTAGTCAAGTCTTTAGTCCTATTTGAGCTTGTACATATGTGGATATGGAGAGGCTGCAGTGACGACTTAACATCAGGTGGCAACTTGCTTGTTACTCACATACTCACTGACGTTATTTACATAAAAAGGCAAGAAATAAAAGCAGCAGGGATTCTGCAGTTACCTACCAACTTTAAACCTCCAAACGTCACCTTTTAAATGTATAAAACCTCCGGAATATCATGACGCTTACTCATCTGAAATCGATTTAATTACCGATTTCGTTTTATTGTATATTTGGCCAATTTCCCTACGATTTTATGACTTTCCTACCATTTTTTCCAATGCAAGATTACCTCGAAACAGGGCAATGAATAACGGCAATAATGCTATGAAACCCCATAAAATTATTCGGGCGGCTAAGCAGTTTTTAATTTCCCTAAAGACGGTTATTTCGGCTGGGATATCCTTGAGACTGATGTAGACACCTCCCAAAAAAATTATAATGCTATATTCCCCTTTTACGTATTATAGATACTATATTGTTAAAATGGGAAGGTGACTGACAGACCCACAGATTAATGGAGTTTAATCGTCCAAGCTAGTGAAAGGTTTCATCAAATTTAGCGAAAGATTTCGTCAAATCTAGCGAAAGGTTTCTTCAACTCTAGCGATAGCTATCGTCAAATGTAGCGATAAGTTACCATCATACCCATTTCTAACGTGAAACTTGCTTGTGATTCGGCAGAAATTTGTGGTTTCCGGCTCGCTTACGAAAAAGGAGATTGCCTTAGTCCTCAGGATTAGCAACGCATCATGTGATCAACTTCTAGTGGAACTCTGGTTCTTCATGGACTTAATTACAGATGTCTACGAGTACCAGTGACCACATATCATCTGGTGGATTGCATGTTTATTTGCCACTTTCATTTTATAAAAGAGAGAAAAATGTCATTTTTGGTTCTGCCGTTAATTCCCCTTATAAAAGATTATTGCGGTGCGGGTATCCTCAGATGGATGTCGACACTCGCCCAAAATTAGGGTTCGGTGTGAGTTATAGCGTGTTAATATCGCTGATATTCGAATAATGTCTACGCGTTGAATATCGGGGTTCTACAGCGATTTGCGTTTATTTTTATGCCCCCTTTGGAGGCTTTATCATAATACCCTACTTTTATCCAATTTATATTTTGGAGGATTTACAAATCTAATTCTTGCGACAAGCTACTTCTGTGGACCGAAATGATTGTCTCGCACACAAATCTTAGGTTAGCTAACACCCGGGTTTCTCGGAAACACAAGATTTGCTTCACGGCAGATTACGACGATCGTGGTGTATTACTATATAAAGTGCTATATAGCACAGTGGAATAGCTCCCCGATAGCACTGTGAGAGAGCTACAGTACCTGGGAGGGGGAGCCAGGGGCGGATACACTATTAAGCGAGGCGACCATATTAGTCGGCAGGAGTAGCAACGTATCTACGTTCGAGCTCAGATAGGATTTGTCGGGTTTGTGGTTGTATGAGTATAAAAAAGATCATTTTCTAATGAAAGAGCTGATAGTAAATGGGTCACGTGACCCGCGGCTAAGTCTCTATGAAACATCCTGACATTTAAGGCTATGTTAATAGTTTCTTTATTTTAAGTAAATGAAGTTGAGAACGATCTTGAGTCCACCTAATGAGAAGTAACCCTAACTTAGGCATCTTACCCATAAGTAGAAAGGAATTAATTTATATATTTTTTATGTGGGAAGAGTAGCAAACGAGCACCTGTACTATATATTAGATTATAGGATTTCAGTCGAGTTTGTGGTTATAAATGGATGTCTATGGCCTGTGACTACTTAACATCAGGTGGTTGTCATGCTCATTTACTACTCTTCTCATATAAAAAAAATTACCGCTGCCCTAATAATCCACGGTAAAGCAATTTTTGTGAGAGGTGCGGTTGCCGGCTACCTGTGCAAGCGAGGCGACTATGTCAGTCTTCAGGAGTAGCAACGCGTCAATGCAAACGTCAAGCAGGACTTTAGCCTTGTTTGAGTTTGGACGTAAATGTCCGTGGTACGCAGAGACCTTTAAACATCAGATAGCCTGCATGCTCGTATGCTTCATTTCCAACATGATAACTATAGTTCTAGCACTTCCGAACTAATTCATCCTTTACTACTAAACTATGAAAAAAAACATAATTTTATCTACACCTTTTCAAAGACACATTTAAAGTACAAAGTAAAACAGCTTTAAATGCACTGTTGAGAGTAATAAATTCATTTTAAAAAATATTGAAATACACAAAACAATTGATATTAAACAACTAATTCCGGTTACACTTTGAAGCGAGGCGACCATATTAGTCCTCAAGAGTAGCAACGCATCTATGTTCGAGCTCTGGATAGGATTTTGGTCGTATTTGCGATTGTACACGGATGTCTACGGGCTGCGACTACTTAATATTAGGTGGTTTGCATGCTTGTTTGCTACTCTTCTTACATAAAAAACCGTTGATATCAAAACTTTGTACAAATAAACAACAAATCTTTGTATGGCCATTACCAACACCGCTGTCTGCCACAAATTACGCCAAGTAACAGGAAAGTGTCGTCATTCTGAAGCAGCAGCCATTAATCATAGCCATAATCTCTCTAAACTCAAGCTGGTGATTATCGGCTGAGTATCGTCTATGTAATTATCGGTAACAAGTCAATAGGAACCATGTCGACGCTCCAGATGAGCGTGTTGGCTTATCGTAGATTATTTGGACCAGATTAGATGATATAGATTGACGTAGGAAACGATATAGTAATCAGAGTTAGGGTTTATTTTTTTTGTAATTCGACAGTAGTGTACTAAGTTAGGTGTGGTTGCCGGCTGTATTTAGAGGCGAGATCGCTATGTTAGTTCTTAACGCTTCTATGTTGGTAAGGCGGTAGAACCTTTATTTATTTATTTATTTATTTAAGGTCCACCAACACAAGATACACAGTAAATCCTTAATATCTAGTCAATTCATCTAAAAGTCGTGTTCCTGCAATTATAGGTGAACACAACATGCTACATTGAATTATATTTTTTATGTTAAAACTAATTAAATTACAATATTGGTATTAGTATAAAATTAAGTAGTATGAAAGTTAACAAATTAAATAAAAAAATCTATTACGATATATTACAAATAAATATAGTTAAGTGTATTCATACATTCATTCATTACAGTTCAAAACAATTTGATTCTTAGAAAGTAGTTAATTATTCTTTACGGATCGACTCCGTCTTTCTTTATGTGACTAACAAACGAGCATGCAAATCACCTAATTGTCGCAGTCCATAGACATCTACGTACAACCACAAATGCGGCTGGAATTATATCTCAGCTCGAACGTAGATACGTTGCTATTCCTGAGGACTGAGATGGTCGCCTCGCTTCAGTGTAGCCGGCAACTGCACCGAAACACTGATAATACTTTACGGCGACGGTGCTTTACTTTATGCAAGTAATGATTATGAGGGCGGCGGGGGTACCTTCTCGATCGAACTGTAGTTCTCCCATCTTTACATTTTATCCCACCTATTAGAGGAACTGGAACTAGAGATTCTCTGGAAACATACGAAAACTCCATTTCAATCCACCATGACAAACGGATGCATCACAATGAGTAGCGACGAGTGCAGCCGGTGGCCACTCGCAATCAACTTGAGACAAAAGGCAGAGCAGCGAGGGCTTTTCAAACAAACGGGGGCGCTTGTCCGCTAATGAGGGTGAGACTTATTATGTTAACTTGTCTGCATTTACTTTAGACGAGAGACCTCTTTATTTTTTTTTATGTGAGTGTTGCTCCACGCAAACGATGTACTCATATTATCAAGAAGTCGCTACAACCTATGGATATTCATATACAACCTCAAACAGGACCGAAGTCGTGCTTAAATTCGTTCGTAGATGCATTGCTGAAGTGATAACAGGGCTTAAGTTCTTTCTTTTTTTATATTGAAAGAGTAAGAAACGGGCATGCAGGTCACCTGATGTTAAGTGGTCATTGCAGCCCATGGACAACCACGTCCAATC
>DWON01007750.1:0-12644 GCA_018251015.1 Phocides pigmalion okeechobee
AAAGCGCATCTGTGCTCGAACGTTAGATACGTGGCTACGTGGACTAAGATGGTCGCCTCGCTTCAAAGTGGCAACGCAGTTCTCGCCGGCAACCGCACCTCTCCAACCGAAATACAAGTAATGCTTTACGAAGAGTTACGAGGGCAGCAATGGTGCCTCCCCGGTAGAACTATCTTACCCGCTCAAGGTTAAAATTCTCAAAAAATCCTTTCTAACTAATACAACATAAATGCTTTTCTAGTACAAGGACCAAAATTCCTACAAAAAGTTCAAAGATTCTTTACATTCCTTCAATTTTGCAGTTAAATCAAATTTTACATGCCAGTTGAAACAACTACACTGGAACTGCAAACAAATATTGCTACAAGTATAATTTTACTTATCCAAACAGATTGTTATCAAGACATTGTAAGGTGAATTTCTACTAAGAATTCAAGATTAAAGTTACATAATATTGTTGCTATTATAAGGTAATTAACATAAAATTGACATTCAAAACTCGTAGAAATAAACAGAATGTAGAAATAAACAAGATCACTTTCGTTTATTCAATTTTTAAGATAATAATTCAAATTGTTTGTTACAATAAACACAGACCTTTTAAAATAAGTTGCTCGTTCCATAACCACCGAATAAGATACTGGATAATAATTATGTTGCTCGTGACATTCGTATCTAATTAGATGTGCCTGTGATTTTGTCAGCGTTTATTTTACAGTTGTGCCCACGACTTCGTCAGTGGCAATTGAATTAATTGACATAACTTCTCCATTCGTTGACCGATGTCAATAAAAAAAAACACCAAATGTGTAGTGAAGCCCATTGCGATATAATTCTAAAAACTGCATTAAAATCGGATAAGCCGTTTCTTAAATTAGCGTGCACAAACATACAGATATATAGACAAAAAGACAAAACCAAAATACATTGTTTTATATGCTCTTGCATATATAAAGACACCTCCATCATGTTTTTTATATGTATCAGCCATGTACAAACAGCGATGAGTTACAATTTTATTATATGTATATATAACTCTAAAATTGTGAAACAACCAACGCATACATGCTTTTTCATGCATTTAATTTTTCGCCCAATTTACAAAAATACTAAACTTATTATGCACTAAAACTTTCCTTAGGAATCACCCCGCCTGTTGTTTAAAAGCGTGAGATAATCCGTCCAGTATTTGTTGAGCATATCACGAACAGACAGACAGACAGACAGACGCGACGGGGCACTTTGTTTTATAATATTTATAGATAGATATATATAGCTGACAAGCTAAGCCACGGAAATATGTTCCACTAAGTAGTGATTACGTGTTTGTTCCGCTTGGTTTTGAAACCTTTGTTCCGTGAGGTCTGAGTGCCAATTTACAAACAATTAGTCTCACGTTTTAGCGACGCCGCCGGTGACAAGAGGGTTGGATCATATCTCGCACAAAGAATTGCAATTGATATTCAACGCGTGAATGCAGCGAGCGTTCTTGGAACCATGCCGCATGAGCACGCATTCCCTTTAGATTATGTAGGTTAGACTTTTATTATAATTAGTAATTAAAATGTATATAAATAAATAAATAAGTAAAGAAATAACTGTAATTGTATTTCCGTTAATCGTGAATACCCAGTTTATTATGCAACGTGTCACGACGAAACTGCCACCACGACCACGGCGACCACAACGAAACTGCCACCACGACCACGGCGACCACAACGAAACTGCCACCACGACCACGGCGACCACGAGCCATGCAACTGGTCCGAAATATCGACAATTAAAGAAAGTGTTAATCGTCAGTACCCGTTACATAATAAAAAGTATTAATTCCGCGATGATATTAGTTTAAAATCATACAGTATATTAAACAGTTCGCTTTTAATGACAAAAATGTGTATTCCGAAAATGGCCCGATTATATCATTCATTTGAGATTCCAATAATTCTTTATTCGTTGTTTCCTCGCTACTCGCTGACAGTAATAGAAGTCTGTTATTCATTCTGCGTGGATTATTGTTATGAAAGAAATAATTGTTGTTACACAGCGGGCCCTTTGTCTTATTTACGATGTTAATTTCAAGCAACACCAAGTTTTAAGAATTTCCCAAGCCAAGTTGCAAAATAAACAAAACGGTACAAGGGAACAGTGATAGCGTCTTTAATAAATTTTCTCTAAAACGGATATATTTTATACTGCAATGATGATATTGGTAAGGTTATGATGTTGATATTATTATATTTTACGATTTCAATATTAAATATTGTATTTTCAAAGAAAATATTATTTTTATGTAACAGGAATTATAAAAATATAATCAAATATTTATGTTTATGTGATTCGTTGAAATTTTAAGCTTGATGCACTTAATACTTTGTTATTATTTTTTATGATAATGATTATTTCTGACGCTGGCTATAGAGAATATAAGATTTAAAAAAAGATAAAAAGGACGGGAGTTGAAAAAAGCGATGTGGTGCATATGAAATTAGAAAACGAAGACTAAGGTGATCTTTTCATAGAGATATTGTAAATATAGTAGAAGAGCCATAGACAGGCGAGTGTCCAACAAATAATAAAAGAGGGAAAATGATAGACCCATAATCACCTTTTCTAATCACATATGCGTACAGAAATATTAATGATGCGTGTTTAATTTAAATAATTTGAACATTTTTAGCACGCATCAAAAAGTTTATGCGCGCTATAGAAAGAGATAGATAATAGAAAGAAAGAAAAGATAGGCCGGCTTGGGTCCTTGATTGTGGACATGGTATAGAGATATACAATTAACACATTTTTGAATATTTTTAATAGAAAAGTAATGACGTAGCCTCGTATATGTATTTAATTTATACAAAACTAGCGACTCGGCCCAGCTTCGCTCGGGTAATAAGTTTATATTTACTTACATTATTTTTCTTTCAAACATGCATCCAGCCATTACCTAGTCGAAAACAATTAGAAACATCTACTTTCAAGGACTGAATTACTATAAATTTAACTATTTCATTATTCGCCGAATTAACAAATCAATAACTTATTATGCACCAAAACCTTCCACAAGAATCACTCCACCTGTTGTTGAAAACTGTAAGAAAATCCGTCCGTACTTTTTGAGTTTATCACGAACAGACAGACAGACGTGACAAGGAACTTTGTTTCATATTATTTAGAGACGACAATGTAGAGTTAATATTCCAAATGCGCGTTTCTTAGTCAAATCTTTTTTTATTTTATAAAGATAAGCAGTGACCAATATTTTTTTTGTAAAAATAAGTCATTTTAAGCAATACGTGTGTAATTACGTGTTGCAATACGATATTTAGCAATCGCCTAAGCTTACATTTCGAGTGCAAATCCGTAGATTAACGCTTATGTCAAACAATTTATAATTTTCTTATAGAAAAATGATACAAAGAATTTTCGTGGAAATTCACATCACAACACGAAGAATAGAGAAAATTAAAAGTAATGGAAACGTTTTATATCGGTTGAAAAATATACAATTTTTCCTCATTTGTAAAACTCAATTTTGTTAAAGGAATCTCGTTGCGTGTATTTAATTATTTAATTGAAAAGATAAAGTTTGTAAATGCTGAGTAATTCTTAGGACTGCGTCGCAAACGTTCGACAAAGTCGGGTGTTTAGCGGAACGACTGGGAATTAGGCAAATGACGCCCTTCCCCCACGGTGCCAATATCAGAGGCTTCCGAATGAGTAAACTCGGAAATAATGTATTTTAATCATTTTATTAAGTAATTCACTTATTTATTTATTTTCAACTTAATACATAAACTTAACAGATGAGTATCCAATGCGTTACCATATTTACAATTACTATTTCTCGTCTTATGTATGACTTAATTATTTCTTTCTTTTTTTACATTTTAATTACAAGAATCAAAATCTTAAAACGAATTATAATAAAAGCCTAACCTAAACGACCTAGTGGGAGTGCGAGCGCACGCAGCAAGGTGCCAACAACGCTAGCTCCATTCCCGCGTTGAATAACGATCGCAATTTTGTGCGTGAGATATGAGCCAGCCTTCTTGTCGCCGGTGGGGTTGATCAAACGTGAGAAGACAATTTTTATTTAATTTTTGCACTCTGACCCCCCGGAACGAAGCTTTCAAAGACAACAAATCATTGCTCAGCGGGACATATTTATTTGCGCCGCTTGGCTTCTTCTATAGTCTCCGACGCAGTTCCGAGCCTAATTATTATATTATTATATTAAATAATAAGTACATACACTTTTTAATCCTTTTTTACCACTAGTCTGCCCTTTTTCTGGGTACAGGGCATTGGTGGAAGCTTGGGCCATACTCCTGCATACTGTTCCAAACCAGATTGGAATTAGTGACCATCGGATAGTAGGTTGCTTTACAAAATCGCCAAAGAGGCCTCCGACAAGGTTCCACAACTGAAATCTAACGATTACTAGAATTAAGGTTTTAGATACCTTCTTTAGAACAGAAACATGTATAACTTTGCCACCAATGGTCACCCATCCAACTTCGTCATTCAACTTTCGTCATCCAACTCGTTCATCCAACTCGATCGCTTATGATCTACATAAGTCTAAAGCTACACACACAACACATAACGAAAATTAAATTGAATGTATAGAAATGGAAAAGAAATAAACG
Source organism: Phocides pigmalion okeechobee (assembly GCA_018251015.1). Lineage (NCBI taxonomy): Eukaryota > Metazoa > Arthropoda > Insecta > Lepidoptera > Hesperiidae > Phocides > Phocides pigmalion. The sequence continues at coordinate 4,653 of DWON01007750.1, forward strand.
CTAATTCACTTCTACTCATAGATGAAGTAACAAGATAGACTCCTAATGCAATGTTCACTTTTTATTGACCTTAAAATTTACGGTATTAGGTGTACATTACTTTCTGATCTAAGTTAAATAGCTATCTACGCCTACACCTACGAATGTTCTTATAAGACACAAAATAGGCACGCTCTGTTGCTTCTCTATTAACATTAATAAATGTACTGCAGAATAGACGACGTCATTAAAAAGTATGGTAAAATATTGAAATGTCAATAAAATAAGATTTTATTCCTATCTCCAGCAAACCATTTCTGTCCTCTCGGAATACGAATCTTACGAGTTAATCCATCAACCGTTTTTACGATAATAATGATGTTTTCCTCACTCACAGAACTACACTGGGCAAACACAAACTTAACACACATCCAGACCCAGGACGGCAAAAATATTTCATAACCATAATTTTGATATTTGTTTAGCCGGGAATGGATCCCTTAACCGCTATGACAGGTTGTCATGAAGCAAAAAGAAAAAATATTTTTGTTAATATGAAACCCCAAAAATTATTACCTATTTTAGCAGTCTATTCCATTACTTTATCAGTAGTTGTAGCCTTTGTAAAAAGTAACAAACATTACTCTCCAAATTAAAGACTAAACATTTTCAAATAACTCTATTTATCGTACCTTGAACCGCTGAAACATTTACATACTTCAACTTAATATTCATATTTACTTCTTTTTACCCAATTTTCGTGTCGAGGCCTTTGCAAATTCTTAATTCGCTTCTTGTAAAGTGCTTTCGCACTATCCAACCCGATATAACGTCCCCTTGAAATAGATAATTGGAAATTTTATTGCATCCATCAGCCTTTACACGTTCACTGCTGGACATAGGCCTCCTTTAAGTGGCGCCATTCAGACCGATTCTGCGCATCTAGCGGTTACCTGTTATCCTTACCAGGTCGTCGGTCCTCCTAGTTGGAAGACCCTCACGGTGCTCCTTTTGCCTAGACGTGGTTGCCACTCGAAGACCTTTCTAACCCATCAGTTATCCACATTTGAAACGTGCGTTAACTTAATTAAATTTGTTAATTTCCGTCTCAAGTCTACAATTCGTTTTATTTTTATTATTAAATACTTTACCATTTTCAATGAATATCAACGCGGAGTGTATTCATTTTACTACATAACAAATACTCACGATTAATACTTTTATAATTGCCGATATTTCGAACCAACTGCATGGCTATTGCAATCGCTATTCAATGCGGGAATACGGCTAGCAACTTGGCAAAATGCTGCTTGAGCATGGACTCCCTTTGGATTGTTTAGATTAGCTCGTCATTATAATTACCCAAAGGTTTTCATTATTGTAAATAACCTATTATTCCCTGTTATGTCCAGGACCCTTGTGCCCTTAATTTTTTCTGAGGCTTCTCCATAAAACTCCCAAAGATGTGGAAACCAAATCGTACTTTGTCAGCGTGATAGACCGCACCTTTCTTATTCTGAGATAAGATCCGTCATTGCTTCGTAAAAATGCAAAATATTGTGTTCATAGTGTGGTTCTAAAATTTTATTTTTACAAACCCGATATCGGATAGGTATATCGGATGGTCCAATAGCAAGATGCTTTTCCGTGTCTTCGTAGGAAAATGGTTTTTATATCAAGGAACATAATATATCGTTATTTAGTAAAAAATTAATGATCTTTATTTAGTATACCCAATAACTTTTGTTGGTTTAATGTTATTGGGAAAATTTACGACTTTTAACCAATTATTAAACGTATGTTTACTGTTAAGAAATCAAAGCATGATTTTCTAAATTGATAACTTCGATGACTTGATAACTCCGACGAATTGATAATTCCGACAAGTTTATAACTCCGACGTATTGATAGCTCTGACGAATTATCAACTTCGACGAATTGATAACTCCAACAAATTGTCGACCCCGACGAATTGATAACTCCAATGAATTGATAACTCCGACGAATCGATAATTCTAACGGGTTGTTAACTCTAAGGAATTGATAACTCCGACAAATTATTAACTCTGACGACTTGTTAACTCCGAGGAATCGATAACTCCGACGAATTGATAATTTCAACGAATTGATAACTTCGATGAAATGATAACTCCGATGAATTGATACCCGTCCTCCTTTTCAGAAGATGATTAACAATATACCAATTAAATAATAAACTATTTACAAGTTGGTTAAATAACACTCCGGTCTTACAACATTTTTTTAGAACTAAGATAAAAATAATTTCCGCCCCGATTAAGATAAAAATGTGAGGAGTATTCAACGCATTTTTATCTAAAGCAACATAAAATGTTGTTTTAGATAAAAATGCGTTATTTACGTAAACTTTGCGATAATCACTGCTTTCAGAACAAATAATAATTACTTCCGTGTAACATCAGCAATAGAGAACTTAATTGAAACGTCTCAACTTAATTGAAACCCTTTAAACAAACAAAAACAAATGGGTACTTCACAGTACGACCAGGTGAGATTGTGGCAACTAAGTGGATCTTTAAGAGCTCCATTTAGGGAACAATGGGTATAGGGAATCTTGCCATTAAAATAATCAGAACCTACAAATAGCTATATTTCATTACACTCTATAACGTCGATTTGTTAACCCTTGACACCATAAGGAGTGTTATAAGTTTAACACATGTATATCATGGTATGTCGAAGGTGGGATCTATATTTCGACCGTGGAGGTACTACAACCGTCCTCATAATCCGCCGTAAAGAATTACTTGTGTTTCGGTTAGAGAGGTGCGGTTGCCAGCTACGCTTTGAAGTTAAGCGACTATCTCAGTCCTCAGGAGTAGCAACGTATTTATACACGACGCCAGGAAAGATTTTAGTCCTGTTTCATGTTGGACGTGGATGTTCGTAGGCTGCGAGAGCATTTAATATCAGATAGGCTGCACGCACGTTTGCTAGATTTTCACCATAAAAGGATAACCGTTTATCGTCAGATGAACTTCATACTTTCTACTTTTATTTAAAAAGATGGTGAATAAAATGCTATAGGTACATTTTAATGGAATTCAAGCAGCCTAAATTGCAAAACATTAATTAAATACTCTTCACCAACACGAACGAGCAATAACAGTAAAAACAAACACCTCAGTAAGTTCAACTAACTGCCTTAAACTGGTGAAGCTCAGAAAATATAGTATAATAAGAAGACCGCCAACGAAATGAGAGTCAAATTTGTGTATAACCAAAAGGCTACTTGATATTAAATAAGTGGATTCTGCTTTCTGTTTTTCTGATTGTGGTATGTTAGTACATTTTAATATGTTATATGACCACGAGCCGAGGCTTCTTCAAAATAAAATACCATTATTTTTTCTTTAGCCACCTTCTTGAAAACAAAACTTACAAGTCGATCATAGTTTATTAACAAGAGTCTACTTTGAATTTTTTATATGAGAATCGTAGCAAACGGGCATGCAAACCACCTGATGTTAAGTAGCCGCAGCCCATAGACATACACGTACAACCACAAACACGAATAAAATCCTATCTGAGCTCGAACGTTGCTACTCCTGAGGACTAAGATGGTCGCTTCGCTTCAAAGTGTAGCCGGCAACCGCACCTCACCAACCGAAACACAAGTAATGCTTTACAGTGGATTATGAGGGCGGCGGTAGATCTGCCCTGGTCGAACTATGGTTCTCCCACCTTTTTTAAAATTTTCAATATCCCATTACAAAATAATAAGACACTGAAAAGTTTTCAAATAAAAATGAGCACAATAATACACCCGACAGTCTACTCTTGAAATTGTCTTAATCTGCGAGTACCCAGTACAATAAGGAGACCGCGATGAAACGAGCGACAAATTCGTTTGTCAGCGCGGCTAAGAGGAGCCGTTTAATTAAACGCGACAGTGCACCAACCATCAACGGGAGAACTTTTCACGGTAAATTGCTGCACTAAGAATACTATAATAGTTTGACTCCAGCACTTTATATTCCACCTGAATTTCTTCTCATACCTATAAAAGATCTGAAGTGTATAACATTTTTCTGCTCTAATGAAGAAATCAAGTAAAATACGAGGTAAATTTAAATTTCAGATCTTTAAATAATCTTTAAATAGCGACTATCTACACAAGTCACAGAGCTATGCATACTTCTATTCTTAACAATGATTTTTAGATAACGAGTATGATGCACAATGATTTCTAGAAATTCTAAAAATCATTGTATTTATATATTTATTATTGTTTCATGTACTGAACAAGGACCTCCTGTTATAATGAGAAGCATAACGAGTCTCTAAGTATGCACTCTGCATTATGATTACTCTCGATTTTAGCGGAATATCAACAATGTATTTTATTATTAATTTGGTAGTATATTACTAGGTTATGCACAGGAAAATATATAAGGATACCGCAGAGTAAACAGGTGACAAATTCGTCTCTTGCCAAGATACGTGAGTCGTTTTATTAAAACAATGTACTAATGTCAACAGAAGAACTTGTCACAGTAAATTGTATGACTAAGAATACACTGGGGAGTGTTTACTATGAACTTATGACTACTGCAATATACATCGCAATGTAATTATCTTCATTTTAGACAATTGAAATAAATATTATACGTCATAAAATAAAAACGAAATATAAAGGAAATGCGCTTAGAACTGGGAACTTTGAATATCAAAGTATGGCATCGGACATGCCGTACCATGATCTGTCTGATTTACAAAATCATAAATAATAATAAGTAAATTTGTAAACATTTCGAAATATATATACGCAAATCTGTAGTTTCTTTCATCATGTCTTTATCGAAGCGAGACATTATCTAACACTATTATTGGTTTTTTAAAGTAAATGTTCAATAAATCTTATTTATGGATATTTTTTAATTAAAGCCGTATAAATTAAACTACTACTGAATTTTAAATAAGTTTGTTTTGAATTGCTGATAACGTTTCCATTAAGCATTCCTAAATTTTCTGTGGTTGCCGGCAACACTTACAAGGGAGGCCATAATCAAGACCATCGGGAGTAGCAATTCAATTCAATTCAACGCACCTTCACGCGAGGTTAGGCAGGACTCTTTATTCTTGTTTCAGAATGTTAGAGCATTAAACATCAGATGGCCTGCAGGCTCGTTTGCTAGCCTCGTTTGTGTTCGAAAGCTAAGACAAAATCATATATTTTTTGTGTTGGGACAGCAGCAAAAGCACCGCAATCGTATTTGCACCAACAAAGACACTTAAAATTTTGTATTTGCAGCGCAAAGAAATGCACAGGGTTGGGAGTGGGAAAAACAGATCTGCCTGTCACCACGCAGCCCCGTACAGTTGTTTAATTAAACTGGGTTTCCTTCTAACCCCCGACGAAATTATCACGGTAAATTGCACCCACTCAACATTCCCTGAAGTGCTCACTGAGAACTAATGGATACCACAACATATGCTTAGGACCAGGATGTTCATAATTGTAGTTTAAAATGTATGCATCTGTTTGAACTTGTCCCGAAAACTTTAGCTTGTTTCGAAATTATTTCAAATTTAATTATGATGTTAGTTACAAAACGCATACAAATTCGCTTGAACTAAATATGAGGATATATAAACGTGCAAGGATATAAAAAGGCTGAAGATAAATATCGAAGCCTTTTTCTTGCCTATTTTCGAATGCCGTGTAATCATATATTCTAATAATATTTGCAGCAAGTAATTGTCAAATTAATTCTAAAAGTATGATAATAATAAATATATTTCCTAACGGAGAAATTTCTATCTTTTCTAAATATTATAGAACAAAGACCCCGTCGCGTCTATCTATTCATGATAAACACAAAAAGTACTCGACGGATTTTCTCACAGTTTTCAACAATTGGTAGAGTGATTCCTGGAAAAGATTTCAGTGTATAATAAGTTAAGATTTTTTGTAAATTGGGTGAGAAATGAAATAGTTCAATTCAATATAGTAATTCAGTCGTTCGAAATAGATGTTTCTAATTGTTATTTTTGCAACTGGGTAATGACTGGACGCATGTATGAAAGAAAAATAATGTAAGTAAATAGGAACTCTATTACCAGAATGAAATTTGGCCGGATTGCTAGTATCCTATAAGACACAGATCAGAAGAAATTACGAAAGTATTTCTTTATTAAAAAGGGAAAAAAGTATGAAGCGCTGCATAATAATGAAGAGAAAAAGAGCAAACCAAAGACAATTTAATATACAAGAAAATTCAGTAAATCTGTTTGTCACAGCGTAACGTTGTTTAGTCATTTAATTAAATGCAGGATTCTTCTAACCGCCGACGATATTATCTCGGTAAATTGCTCCCGCTCAGAATTCCTTCGAGAGTGCTTACCAAGAATTAATAGTTACCTCAACATATGCTTAGGACCAGGAAATTAATATAAGCTTATGAGTATTCATAAATACAGCTTAAACATTTGCATCTAAATACGATCTCTTATTATTTATTGTAAATTAAATATTGCAATAAAAAATCTAAATTTATAAAAGAAAAATTTTTTCAATGTTTTATTTTTCTAGTAAATTTCAAAAAAGTATGCAATGAAAACCGAAACTAAGTTCAAGTTACAACAACTATTATGTCTCACGTTTACTGAACACCGCCGGCAACAAGAGGGCCGGTCCATATCTCGCTCAGCGAATTGCGATTGCTATTGCGACTTAGGCTTTTATTACATTTTTTTCAATGTAGTGTAAATATTTATTTCTGTAATAAAGCTATTTTATATGTTGTTATGTATAGTATTATTACTATAAAAATATTTTCTAGATCAGCACTAGTACTAAAGATTAAATGTCATTATAAAGGATTTATGGTGCTAGATACGGAAATGATTATCATGGGGATGGCCGTTAAAATATTTTATGAGACCAACCTGAAGCTTCCATTAGATCTTACCATGAGTAAGCACCCCTCAGGGACTTTTGGCGGATGCAACGTAGCGTCATAACTTTGGGTCGATGCAACTAATAACAATATTTTAAAGTGGGTACACTAAGTATTTAGTAAAACAGGTGATATCACAGGTATTATTCAATCGTAGAGGTACCAACGCCACAACTGTATCATGAAAGAAGTGTTGGGTTTTACTAGAAAGACGTAAATGCCTGTTTACTTGTTACCTTTGGAGTATTCTTGGTCGCCCTGGGCTAGCAGCGCATCTATCATTTGTTCTAAAATCGAAAATACTCTTATTAAAAAAGGGTAATGAGATTTATTATCAACCCCTTACTGTCACAATGCTGATGATTATACGAGTAAGAGGAATAAAATCACACTAAGATTTTTTGGTATTGTTCACACATTACTTCAAACAGTTTTGTTGGTAAAACTACGTGAATCGACTGGGGAGGTACCACCACTCCACCCATTTTTAAAGTGATATAATTATTTCGTTTCACTGAAAATGTTTGGTTTATTGTTGGCTCAATTACCTTATATTGTGACCATTTTAAGTCCCGGGAGTAGCAAAATTATCTGTGATCGACTTCAGTTAAAACTCCTGTTTTATATAGAGTCGATTACGAAGCAAAAAGATGATAACCACTTCATCAGGTGTACTGCATAGATTGCTACCTCAGTTTCATTAAAAGACATTTTTGATATCTCAATGAAAAAAATCAAGTTTTCCAGGATAGTAAAACTAAAGTTCGACCGGTGATCCACAAAAAGCATTTGTGCTTCAGTTGAAGAGGTGCAGTTGCCGGATACACTTAAAGTGAGACGAATATGAGCAGCGATTCTATGCACGATGTCAGGTAGGACTTTAATCTTGTTGATATCCATGGACTGTTAGACACTACCATTTAACATAAAATCGCGTGCTCGCTCGTTAAATACTACTTCAAAATAAGAAGGTGGTTAGAAAGATGTTAGAGCTATTAGAGCTCGCCCGGGGCGGCACCACCGCCACCCTCATAATCCGCCGTAAAGCAACATGTTCTTCGTGTATTGTGTT
>DWON01007751.1:0-12642 GCA_018251015.1 Phocides pigmalion okeechobee
CACACCTCCCCAACCGAAACACAATACATGAAGAACATGCTGCTTTACGGCGGGTTATGAGGGTGGCGGTGGTGCCGACCCGGGCGAGCTCTAACGGCTCTACCACCTTTAACACAAGTAAGTTTAAGTAAGACAGTAGTTGTATGCGTGTTAAATATCACTTGCCATGTACCACTAAGCAGTAATTGTGTGTTTCGCCTGACTTTGTAACTTTCGGTCCGTGGGGTTCCAGAACCGAAAAATGATTAAAAAAATGTATCCCACGTTTGATCGACGCTCTGGTGACAACAGGGCTGGTTTAGATTAAGGGATTAAAGAACTGCGTTAGCTATTCAACACTGGAATACGGTTAGCGTTCTTGGCACCACTCCGCATGCGCACGGACTTTCTTTAGATTTTTAGGTTAGGTTCTCATTATAATTAGTTTTAAGATTTTTATTATTGTAATCATAATTTATTAATAAAATATTAAATATAAATATTATCATTGCGGAAAGTATACATATTGCTATGTAATTGGTACTTACGATTAATGGTTTTTAGGCGTCAATGACATTACTATTTTTCCTGGGTACTGGTTGTATAAAACGCAGTGATAGTCTAGTGATTGAGATCCCGGCTTTACAAACGTGGATCTGGTCCAATCCTTAAAACACATCTAATTTCACGATATTTGAATATAAGATACTAGGTATGACTTTTTTGATGAAGAAGGAAAATTCGTGAGGAACCCTGCATACTTAAGAGTTCCTCATAACGTTCTCACAATTGTGAAATCTGCCCCTTTGACGGTTTTTCATAAAGTAATAAAAAGATTACCATTATTCATTTATGATTTTAATTATGTCGGCCAAACAATGCCTTCAATCCAATCAACATATTTCGACACTTTAGTATAAACACCGGGAGCCATCTTCCTCCCGCAGTCTCTACCGAATGACGTCACGCCAACCAGTGTGTGAAGTGGAAACGTATTGACACAATCAATTCTATCTTCCATAATCTGTAAGGGTCCTCCAGAATCACCTTGACAAGTGTCTCGTCCGCCGTTATCGTAATCTCCAGCACAGAGTTGGTTATCAGTTATTCCATTAACCAAAATCTTGCGCTTGATCATAAACTTTACTGATTTGTTGCAAATCGTACTGTCGACTTCATCAACATCAACTTTCATTAAGGTCTGACTACCTGTTGGTTCTCCAGATCTGGTAGTTCCGAACCCAATAGCAGTTAATTTGACTTTGCCTATATCATCTTTTAAAGATAAACATGCAATCCGTATGTCCCGACTGAGAATGAACTCTGGATCAGCTTTCATGAGCGCCAAGTCATGATATTTGGATGGCGGCTTCCATCCAGGGTGGCTGATGATTTCAGAAATGTTTCTCTCCTGTGCCAATTCGTCAACTTCATCGAATTCGAAGGTCGCTGTTCCAACTCTTAGGACGCTTGCTGGTCCATTAGCCGGGTCTTCAACGCAATGAGCTGCTGTCAACACCCATGATTCACTGAGCAACGTTCCACCGCACTTCCAAGCTGGCGGTTGTAGTTTGGTCTTCCGGAATCCTATTAGTACCATGTGTGGGTATAGAAGCAGGTCTATTGGAACTCGTACTCTTGCTGTCGGGTACAACACATTATGGCATTCCAACATAGATTGTCCATAATTCTTGCAAGCTCGATATGCCTTCTCTCCCACCGATAAAGCGTATCTTAATAACATCCACAAGCAAATTACACTGTACAATCTTTCCACGCTTAAAACCATTTTTCTTGAAAATTTTCCGACTAAAATTTTATTTCGAGAATATTATTTTTAGAATTAACGTCTGTTGCTCTCGAGATTTTCTTATCACTAATTGGTTCCGCTAAGTTAGTCGACGTGTGAAAGTAAACCATAAAACTCGTTTAGGCGTTTCGAATGTAATATTCTTAAGACATTATCAAGAAACAAAATTTATTGGTGGTTTTGTTGTATACTTTCCATTTACAACGCTATTAACCTATTATTATGGATATTATCAGGAAGATAACGATCACGTTAACCGAGTAAGAATTGGTCGACTGCATAGTCTTTGAGAATGTTTTGAACAAATTTGGATCATATTTCTGGAAATATTTTTCTTTATCACAATATAACTGATGATTAATATATTGTGCTTTACATTGAGGAATAAGATCTGCATGATCGAAATTTGAAGCTAAAACAGGGCTTCACAGAAGGAAATTATTCCACCAGGCTATTATGATTGCTACATAATTGGGGCTAATTGTTTCATAGATAGAGGAAAGGGAGAGATAAATGTGAGGAGGATTTAATAGATGGAAACGATATAGTTCTACCGGGGAAATACCACAATTGTAACCCACGAGTAAAGATTTTTTTTATTTATATTCTAGCCAGACGAAAAGGCAGACGGGCCACCTGATGAAAAGCAGTCACTGTCGTCTATGGATATTTGCAACACCAGAGGAGTCGCCAATTTATCGCCAGCTTATAATGGTTCAATTGGAGAGTTGCACTTGCGGCTACACTTACAAGCGACGAGACAATCTAAGGCTACAGCAGTAACAATGCAGGATTTGATCTCAGATTGGACTCAGTCCTTTGGATGATGAATATTCTTTGGTAGCTGTTAATATTTGGTGATCTCCAGGCTCTTTTGTTACTTTTCCAACACACAAATGAAGGCTTTAGGAACCGAGTACCAACAAGTCGCTTGGGTCCTCAGGTAGCTACTATACTGGACGCAAAACCAGCAGGGATTGGATGGCACAAGATTGGGACAGGATGGCATTATTACAATCCCTCCACTCAGTAATGAGTGAGGGCCTTGGTAGATAAGACCGGGTGTAACATCGAGTTCAGGCCCGTGAAATGAGGGTTTAACCCAAGGCCCATATTCTCCTGGCTAAGGAGGCTGGGACGTCCACGATGACAATGTCTCTTTTATTAAGTTGTTATTAAAATTACTTTGCAACAATCCGCCCCCACAATGTATAATGGTATATATTTCAAAGCATGCACTATGCCCACCCTCCCTCCCGGATAGGAAAACGTGATGTGATTAAAAATATATACCATTATACATATTAGTACCAACACGTGTTTCGCCCCAAAACGGAGCATCATCAGGTTAAGTTGACTCTACGATGGTTAATCGGTGAGTCGTACCGATAACAACTTAATAGCATGGATTTCCGCAAAGTAACGCCTGATACTATTAACTACCTTAATGTCTCTTTTATTTTACTATAATATTTTTAATTTCCAATATTTCGAACGTTTTAAAATCGTTAATCGTGAGTACCCGTTATATACTAAAATGTATAAGTTCCGCACTGATATTAATTTAATATCCAATGCCTCTTTTCTTTTACAATCACGAAAATAGTGAGATAAAAAAGCTTCATTAAACACCGAATGAACACAAAATATATTCGCGATATCTAACTATACCACAAAAATAGGGTAAAGTTCCCCATTTCCGTACGGAACCCCGCCTGAACTAGACCCGCTCTGATTAAAGTTTGCTCGCACTCTTTATTTGAAACTGTTCCCTTCATGGGTGCATAATATGTGCGTTTACCACGCTCTCTCTTCTTATTGGGATAATTTCGAGAATATTTTTGTAAATTAAATAAAAAAAGATAATATTCTTGAAATTCGCATAGAAAAAACAAGTTTACAAAATTTTGTAAGGTAACGGAATATATAGGATTTGACAGGGGAGGTACTGGGCTTTGGGAGAAAGGTATGGTTGCCGGCTCACATACAAATGAAACCACTAACTTAGTCCTGAGGAGTATCACATATATCTTGTATGCAGTTGGTTGCAGATGTCCATACTGCAAAAGCTCGTTTGTTACTTTCCGTTTATAAAAAAAATGGCCAGGAACCTAACAGAACTCGTCATGTCAGACCGATCTATATCTGTAACTACCGATTCGGTCCAACTTCGCGCGGGTTTAGGTCGATAGAGTATACACTCTACTGACAAAAGTGAATATAAATTGACTTACATTATTTTTCTTCCATACATGCATCAAGTTATTACCTACTTGCCAAAACTAACAATATCAACTAATAATATTAGAAACATATTTGGAACGGACACTGAATATACTATATTGAATTTAAATAATTAATTTCTCGCCTAATTTACAAAAAAAACTTAACTGTATGCACTAAAACCTTCCGCAGGAATCACTCTACCTGATGTTCAAAACTGAAAAAATCTGTCCAGTACTTTTTGGGTTTATCATGAACAGACAGACAGACGCGACGGGAGCCTTTGTTTTATAATATTTAGAGATAACTGACGGTAATAACAATATCGGCGAAAAATCACGGTTGTTTCACGCGTCAATAACAAGAAAATACCAAAATTCCTTTTTCCATGGTCACCCTTAATATAAGGGTGTATTCAGGTCATATTGCCAGACACCGACGGTTGCGCTGCAAATAGAATAACTATTAGTTTTATTCGAGTTTTACCACTTTTGTAATATCAACACCACCACACTCGTGGTCATAATAACATTGAACTAACTAAACTTATACGAATACACCGTTTACATACAGACCGACTTTTATTAAATGTTATTTTTGGACGGGTGAACATTCGTGGTCAATTTTACTTTACAAAGCTGTCAGATTGACTTGTGTTGAAATATTGTATTTTTAGCTCTTATCATCTACGAATACACAGACGTAATGTCCGCCCCCAGTCTTGTAGCGCCGACGTAAACACAGTACTTTTGTTCGCCCGTAATTCATACAGATTTGTACGTACAACATGCAAGGTACAATGAATTACAGTGTTGTACGCCGCAGGGAAAGTGTTAAACGTACAATTATTCAACCTTAAGCTTTATAAGGGTTTACCAATAAATTGATTAAGGGTTCCAGATAATTCCTATTGAAGTCCATTTAAAGATGGGAGAACGGTTCAACCGGTGACGTACCACCGCCGTAAAGCGTTACACACATTGAAACGAGGCGACCATCTTAGTCCTCGGGAGTAGCAACTTACCTTCGAGCTCAGATAGGATTTCAGTCGTGTTTGTGGTTGTACGTGGATGTCTGTGGGCTGCGACTACTTACCATCAGGTGGTTTGCATGTTCGTTTGCTACTCTTCTCATATGAAAGCTACTAATGAGCAAACATTAGCTGATGATTTTTGTAACTATTATCTCAATATTTATTTAACAAGCACATCTTCAAAGTACACGAAGCCATTAAAACTTGTCACTTGTATTTGTATTACGTTATTACAATCTACTATTTGGCTCTGTTATCTTAACTGTGATAGTCTCGTCGTAAGAAACTGGTTTTAGACGAGGTCTGGGGTTCGATTCCCCGGCGCGCACCTTTGATTTTTGAAGTATTTTCGTAAGAACAGCGAGAACAATTTATAAAAATCTATACAAATAAATATAATTGGAGTGTCTGTTTGTAATATTAAAATAACAGGTTTTAATTAAATGCATATGTATGTATACACGGTACATATACCAAAATATATATTTTTTACTATTTTTTTATTATGAAAGAGTAAGAAACGGGCATGCAGGCCACCTGATGTTAATTGGTCACTGCAGCTCATGGACAACCACGTCCAAACTCAAACAGAACAGAAGTTCTTATTAAGGATGGACGCGGATGCGTTCCTACTCTTGAGGACTAAGATGGTCGCCTCCAATAATGTGTATCCGGCAACCACACCTCCCCAACCGAAACACAATACATGAAGAACATGTTGCTTTACGGTGGGTTATGAGGGTAGCGGTGATACCGCCCGGGGCGAGCTCTAAAAAAATTTGGCATGCGGACCCCACGGGCCAAAAGTTTCAAAGCCAAGCGGATTATAACTATTGGTGATAATTATGTAACATAGAATTCATGTTTTTCATAAAAATAAAGTTTTTACGTAAATATGTTTGTTCTGACCCTTTAATGACTAATCCGGTCCATATATTTTTAATGCCCTATTTAATGATGAAGGTCGAACTTTATTAGAAGGGTGGATTTTTTATTACTCCGCTGATAAATTCTACCCTTTACGGGGTTGACGTTAGTATAATAGTCTGTAAAGTATACAAAGGACGTATGTTAAATAATATGTTACTAGCTGTATTCCGTGGTTTCACCCGCTTTTTTTATATAGTGCCCATTTGCGACGACAAAGTGTCGCCTCGCTTGTAGCCGCACTTGTCTAACCTAAACACAAAAGTTGCTATTATTATTTTTACAGAATTCTTATGATTTTAAACTAATATTATCGACGAAATATACATTTTATTAGATTAGGTAGGTACTTTTATAGGTGGAAGAACTGTAGTTCGACCTGGGAGGTACCACCGCCACCCTCATAATCCGTCGTAAAGCATTACTTCTGTTTCGGTTGGAGAGGTGCGGTTGCCGGCTACACTTTGAAGCAAAGGGACCATCTTAGTCCTCAGGAGTAGCAACGCATCTATGTACGCATATATGTATGATAGGATTTCGGTCGTGTTTGTGATTGTACGTGGATGTCTATGGGCTGCGACCACTTAAAATGAGGTAGTTCGCATGCTCGTTTGCTATTCTTCTCACAATTAAAAAAAATCCCTCACGGCTAACGATTTCAGATTTTTTGATTGACGATATTACAACACAGAATACTGCTGTTATGAGGCACAAATAGGTGATATTTTGCTGCAACAGCAAACTCAACTAAGTCCACTACTCTATAGGATAAATATACCCATAATTAATTCTCATTTACCAAACAATAATTGGAGTATCGATTTCTATTATAATTAACAAGTGTTCGGCAATACCATAGACTGAATTTAATTAAACAGGGTAATCTAATTTCTGTATTAGAACGGCTGATTTCAAATATTTTGGGGTTGATAACCTGTCGCACAAAGAGGAGATATGCGATAAGCGAGCTTATTTTAATTTATTTAATAAATAAATTATAATTTAGTTCGTTGGAGCTGCGGCGGAGGCCGCAGAAGCCATGCGGTGCAAATATGTCTCACTAAACAGTGATTATGTATTTGTTCCGCTTGGCTTTGAAACCTTTGGTCCGTGGGGTCCGAGTATCAAAACATTTTTCAAACAATAAACCCCACGGTTTATCAACGCCGACGATGCTAAACCGTGCAGCAGGAAATTTCGATCACTATTTAATGCGGGAATGCGTCTAGCTTTCTTGACACTGTGCCACTTGGACATAGACTCCCTTTAGATTGTTCAGGTTAAGCTCATATTATAATTAATTTTAAGTTTTTCATTATTGCTATTGAAATGTAAATAATAGGTTATTAAATAAAAAAATAACAAATTACGTTATGCCCAATCAAATATTTTATTTCATTATAATATTATATGTTAAATTATATTTGAAACGAGGACAAACAAATTTGTATACATTTGAAATGATTTCAGCTGACTTTCAGTTCCACTAATACGGTTGATTGAACTTTGATTAACAGCGAAACAGTAATAGTTCCCTTTTCGGTTGTCTACACAATAGATCCAGGTTCGAATCCTATGACTTTTGGAAGTCAAAATTTAATAACTGTTATAAGTTTTAGTGATGATAGTGCGAGACGAGATAAATTAAATACATGATGTTAAGAATTTTTAAATTGAAAAACTTTTTGAGTTTGGAAAAAACCGTCATAGCCTACTGGTTGAGGTCTTCACGCGGAAGTCCTAGTTTCGAATTCTGGCTACTGATTGTTTAAAGTTTCTTATCCCATATCACTTACTTTAACGATGAAAGAAAATATTGAATTTAATATTTTTTTAAAATATGCATTTTTTTCCAAAAGTGGAAAAACAGTAGTTAGCCAGAAAAAGCACCCCCGCCACTCTCAAATTCCGCCGTGAAACATTTTTTTATATGTGATTGGCAGCCACATCTTCAAGCGAGACAACTTTTTTAGCCTTGAGATGTGGCAATACCACTACATAATGACAGGACTTCAGTCTTGTGACCTATGAGCTTTGATAGGACTTCAGTCTGTTTGAGGTTGTACCTTAACGAACACTTAACATAGAGTTACTTGGATGCTTGTATGCTACTCTCCTTATAGAAACAAAAAAAACATATGTATGACCACAGATTAAATTCTTCCTGTATTTGAGGTTACATATGGATGTCCATGGACTGCAACGAACATAACATAAAGTAGCCTGCACATACGTTTGCTAATTTAAACATAAAATAAAAATACAGTAACGTAAAAATCGATTCATTTCAAAAACGTACCCGGCATCGTTTCGCCTACCGATACCGAACGGATCGGAAAATGTGGATACGGTCTAAAGATTATGTCGTTATCGGTCGTCGAGGAACTTCTGAAGAAAGTGTGAGAAGAAATAAGTATGAATAAGTCTAAAGGAAGTTTCCTTTTGAGCTTAAAGTTCATTCGTATAAATACACAACTCGATTGCCTTTCCAATGGAATTCTTGTTAGCTTTCTCGAAACTTCGCCAGAAAATACCTGCAGGCATTATGTGGTACAGTTTATGAGTAGTTTTTTATGTGAAAAGAGTAGGAAACGAGCATGCAAACCGCCTGATGATAAGTAATCGCAGCCCATAGACAGCCACGTACAGCCATAAACACGACCGAAATCCTATCTGAGCTCGAATGGAGATACGTTGCTGCTCCTGAAGACCAAGATGGTCGCCTCATCGAAATATAGTTCTCCCCTTTTTATTGTTTACATATCTATCTGAAAGGTATCAATGTCATCTAGCGTTTTTTTATGTTGAAAAAGTTGCAAACGAGCGTGCAGGCCATTTGATCTTTAGCGTTTAATCTTGTAATCCAATCTCGAGACACAAGTCCTATCCGACGTCGTGCATAGAGTCGTTGCTACTGAGGATTGTGATTACCTAGCTTGTAAGTGCAGCCTGAAACCGTATCTCTCCAACCGAAACACAAGAACTTTTTTTGTGGCGGATTATGAGAGTTTCTGTTTCTGTTTTTGCTTTTGTTTCTTGTCTCCTGTCCGTGTTAGTATTCCTAATCCTTTTCCTTTCCCTGTTTCTGTTCTTATGCCTGTTTCTGCTTTTATTTCGGTTTCTTGTCTGTTCTTGTCCTGTAAGTGTTCCTAATCCTGTTTCTCTTTCTGTTATTGCTTCTAATTCTGTTTCTATTTTTACTTCCACTTCTGTTTCTATTTTAAGTTTCAGTTATATTTCTAATTGCAGTTTCTTTTCTAGTTCTAGTTCTATTTTTATTTCCATATATAAAAGAATTTGTACTACACTCAGATAGTCTACTTGACTATATGTTAAGTAAGAAAAGTGTTTCCAAAACTAAATAATGTAAAAGTTTGTGTTCACAACATGTCTTTTTACTTTTTCTTTACAAGTTTAATGAAATCCTTGACATTATCTGTAGTAGAGGAAAGTTTTCTTAGCGACTTGTTTTCTGCCAAATACCTTTTTCTATGTACATATTTAGTATTACAAGGCTCAACAACAAAATTATTTTCGTTAAATAATTTACATATTATGTTGGTGCTGAGTAATTACCAAAATTGTTTAATATTACCTGCCTGCGACTTCGTTCATGTGGACTTCATCCTTTTCACCTACAGTTTTTTGCGAATCTAAATCATCCAGGAAAGAAGAATATCAGAAGAAAATAATAGAAGAAGAAAAATATCAAATGGAAAAGAGAAAAACCAAACGCCGACTGCAGCGTCACCTTCTGAGTCCGATCGTGGATTTAAATCATCCAGGGATCTCTTAAATACGTAAAATAAATTTCACCAGAATCGAACCAGCCATTTAGGATACCCACACCTGCACAAGGTCAGAATAACTTAAATTAATAATGGCACATTAACAAAAAAAAAGCTGGTTGAAAGTTTATCATTTACCACCGCAACCCTTATAATCCGCTGTAATGCTTTACAGCGGATTATAAGGGTTACTTGTGTTTTGGTTGGAGACGTGCGTTTGCCGTCTACACTTTGAAGCGAAGCGACCATCTTAGTCCTCAGAAGTAGAAACACATCTACGTTCGAGTTCAGATAGGTTTTCGGTCGTATTCGTGGTTGTACGTGGATGTCTATGGGCTGTGACATTAACATCAGGTGGTTTGCATGCTCGTTTGCTACTTTTCTCACATAAAAAATTATATGATTTTCGTTTAAGGGTCACAAAAACGTCAATATGTTGGTACGTAAGCGATGTTTAAAGATATATCGCTACAGATAAGTTTCGTATATTTCTCTGCATTAATATTTTCACTTTACGAGCTCGTTATTGGATGCCGGGCTGGAGAGCCGGGTATCAGCATACATTTGGCGCATCGCCTAATGTGCCTGTAACACCTAAACTGATCATCTAAAATCTGGAGCTAACACCGAGTGTGAATTTTGCACTAAAATTTGCTTATACGTATAAGCTTCTTTTGCCATGAACAATAATCGACAATATCAATCGTGGGCACGGGTCTCAGATTTGGAAAGTTTGTATGCGGCGCTCATATCCAAACAGGATTGCGAGAGGCGACACTAAACTGGAGCTCTTTACTCTAGACTGGAAATATGCCCACAATTCACACCAATATATTTTTAGTATCAGTGTAACATCCGAATAAAATATGTTATGTCCGACTTCGATCTTCTAGCGCCGACGTAAATACTCCTTGCTTGGCTTGTGATTTATGCAAAACTCACAGTTGTAAAACTTGCAATTTAACCGTGACTACAAGCCACGCGACTGGTTCGTAATATCGGCAATCAAAAATCGTTAATCGTGAGTACCCGTTATATAACATAATGAAAATTCCACGATAATATTAGTTTTAAATCATATGAAATTTTATAACAACTTTGACTAACTCTGAATAAAAACGAACAATAAAAAATATATTTAAAAATATACTTAAATAGAAGAATATTTTAAATACTAAAAATAGGTGCAAAAGTAGTTTATTAATATATTTACAATGATGAAAATCTTAAAACTAATTATATTAAAAGCTTAACCTAAACAATCTAAAGGAAGTCCGAGCCCATGCGGCATGGATCCAAGAAAAAATATTCTTCTACATAGTGAAATTCTATTATATATTAAAACTAGGGTTAAAATTTGATGATAACAATGACCACTTAACTTAGGTAGCCTGCACGGTCGTTTACTCTTCCGATATAAAATACTCCATGCGGACAACTCGTGAAAAATAAATGTTCGATTATCGGAAATATTTTCCGCTTCGCACATAAAAATGCGAACAACAGTAACGATCCACTCGGAAAAATGTACGGAAAAGAAATTACTTTCGGGATTTTTTCCGCGATTTCCCATCGACATAAATTCGAACTGTCGAACTCAAAATAACTTAATTTCAGAAGTTTTTGTTTCTTGTACAACCCAATACAACGGTCGAATGAACCGAAATATTATTCCAGAAATGAAAGAGCCTTTTTAAGGTCCTAGTACTCGAATACCTAACACTTTGAAAGCGATGCTCATATACATAATAGATCGACTCAGCGTTGCGAGAGGCGGCACTAAACTGGAGCTTATTCCTCTAGACTGAAGATGCCGGCAATTCACTCAAATATTTTACTTTAAACATCTGTGTATCGTCCATGAATATATAGACGTAATGTCCGCCCCCAGTCTTGTAGCATTGACGTAAACACAGCACTTTTGTTCGCCTGCAATTGATACAGATATGTACATACAAAACAGGTGTGTACAAAACACTAGCGTGGTGCGCCGCGCAGTACAACATTGTTATACAACGTACAACATTATTGTACAACAACAAGGGATTATTGTTTCGGTTAGAGAAGTGTGGTTACCGACTACACTCAAAAGCGAGGTGACCATCCCGTTAAAAATCCTCATCCAGCCTTCACGAGTAGCCACGTATCTACGTATGAAATCTGATATAATTTTAGTCCTGCTTAAGGTTAACATGAAGTGAACTCGTCTCTCATCATTCATTAGGTGAAAAAAAAACAATATTTATTCACGTGGTCCAAGGGTGGGTGAACTATAGTTCGACCGGCGAGGTACCACCAACGACCCCATATTCAGCTGTTAAGCATTACTTGTGTTTCGGTTGAAGAGATGCAGTTGCCGGCTACACTTTGTAGCGAGACGACAATCTTAGTCCTCAGAAGAAGCAATGTATCTACGTTGAAGCTCAGATGAGATTTCGGTCGTGTTTGTGGTTGTACGTGGATGTCTATGGGCTGTGACTACCTAAGATCAAGTCGTTCGCCCTTAAATTTGACTGAACAAAAAGGCATATACTAATTAAAAATAGGTCCTATGCCGAAAATCTTATTATGACATTAAGGACCATTTAGATTGGATTAAGACCTGGGACTAAGCCTACCTCACCGGTCTATTTCTATTTCCCATGTAATAGTTTTGTTTACTCGAAATTGTGTGCAGATGGCAGTGGAAAGATTCTGACACTCACGATTAGCTGTCTCGTGTGTTCACCATCTTTCTAAAGTTATACTGTGTATAGTTTATCAAAGTCTGATTTAAAAAGAGTGCAGGGATTTTTTTCCGTCGGCTTTTTCTCCCGGTCAACCTTAGCCAACAGGCGCTCAAAGCCGATGTACTGATTTTACACTGTACCCTTGACGTTCAT